>PVIJ01022515.1:0-16006 GCA_004024925.1 Scalopus aquaticus
TTGACGCAGTAGCACACACACTCCTGAAGACCTTGAGGAGTCATCCCGCCACCTTTTGAAGAGGCTGTATCTCAGGGAAAGGAAGGTGATCTGTAGGTGCTGAGGACTTCAGTTCAACAGCTGCAAGGAACTAAACTCTTTCAAAAAAATCAGTGACTCTGGAAGAAAATTCAAAGCTTCAGCAGACATTTCAACATCAACAGACATCTTGACTTCAGTGTAATGAGACCCTAACTGTGCCTGAACTGCTGACCCCCAGAAACTGAGATATTAAATTTGGCACAAAATTGGTGACAATTTGCTACTCAGTGATAAGAACTAATAAAGACCAAATGCAAAATAGATTAAAACAAATTTATGGTCATTAAAGAAATCAACTAAAATTAGAAAATTTAAATTGGAAACACGAAGAGATAGAGCTAATAACTATTCCAAGTTAATGTAATGTTTTGAAGAAGTTTATGTCATACTGACTTACATTTCAGTCTATAATGAAAAGCTCTCTTTGTATTTTTCCTTGATTGTGAAAGTTTATATTGGCATTATGGATCTATGACTGGAGGACATGTAAGATGATGGTTCTAATTTTGCTTTTCATTTTTTAAAAAAACAGTCATCCCTAGGAAGCAGTACCATGCATAGAATGAACCTGGGCATAAGGCATTCAGACCAAAGTTATTGAACTTCTCTGAGTTTAATTTCCTCATTTGTAAAACGGGGCTAAAAACAACCTTGTTTGTTTCCTTTGAAGCCTAAAGGGAAATAAGACCAGTATCTAATATAGGACCTGGAAAACTTTTCCATCTTCAAAACTTCTGAAGGTAATTATGCAACCTATCCACATATTTGACTGTGCCCCCAGTGCGCATGTGCACAAGCGCGCGCACCCCCCCCCCCCCCCCCCCCACTCTTTCTTGTGCGTGTCTTGTCATCATCCAAAAACAGCACACTAGTGCTTGGCTAGTGGCCGCTAAGGGAAATGACGTGGAATTGCGGCACATAGCTAAAAAACACACTACAAAATGAGGGCCTGGATCTGAACTTCTTTTACTTGATTCCTGGAACATCTACTCACCAACTCTGTGAACTTGGACAAATTCTCTACCTCCTTCTTGCCTCGGATATAAAATGCAAAAATACTATTTCCCTCATAGAGCTGTTAGGAGTAATACATGAGTTTACATCTGTAAGCACTTAGAAGGTTGACACATAAAGTTCAGTAAGTGTGAGCTGTTATTATAGCCTAAGTAGTCTTTGAATGTAGTTGAATATAAATGTCCATAACTGAGCATAATACACATATTTCAGGTCTCACTAAAATGTGACAATAAGATGAGGTCATCTGTCCTTTTATAACCAACTTGTAATGGGATTAATGATCCTGTGGTCAAAAAATCATCTACTCTCCAGAGGTTCCTCAATTATTTCTGAGATATTTCCCCTTTACTAATATGTAAGTCGTTAGGAAAAAAAACCTTCTAGTTGTTCAGCCCTCAATTCTTTATCATGCCACTACTCCAAATTTCTATTGCCAGTGACACTTGGAAATTACTATTTTATTGGATACAGCTGTTGCCCAGAGGCAAGCACCATTTATTTTCTTCTGGTATCAGCTAAAGGTGGTTTCCCCAAGTCGTTTTGCTAGAAAATACAAAATTGAAATTCTATGAAGAAATCATATACAGTTGACCTTCCCAACGATTTTTTTCTTGACTTTTGTTTTTCACTCATGAGTCATTCTGTTCCCACCATGATGGAATATTACAGATTCCTTCACTATAATTATGAGAACTTTCAGAACAATACTCAGCAATAAATGCATCATTTAACCCATAAAGCACTAATGCCTTCCATTAACAAATCTAATGAGTAAGGAAATAGTTTATCCATGTGCACTTTCACATAACTATGTAAGGGGGAAATGACAAGAGCCAGTGCTCATGTTACATTTTGTGTCATCAGGAGAAAGGCACATTCAGAGTGACATGTCTTGGGAGTCAGCCTGCCTGAGGGTTCTCAGTCTTCATGAATATGAGGGCAAGAGCACGTTTCCACCAAAATGGCCATGGCCAAAGCAGGAGAACAGCCACTCAGCTCTTCTGATACTTAGGCTAAACCCTAGCTTTCATCTCTCTTCACACGATGGTGGAGAAAAGCATTTCATTAAATAAAGAATTACAAATGTTAGAAATGTTGAAGTGTAATTTAATTAAATATATAATTATAAAAGTAATATTTTATTATTTAATTTTATGATATATAAAATGTCAGCCTGGGAACACAATTTTTTCTGCCTTAAAAAATCAGTTTTTATAGTGCCCCAGTTTCCTCATTTGTAAACTGGATGTCATAATTGTTATCAAGGCCAGGGAATTGCCTTAAGGTTTAAACCTTTGATAGTGATCATGACCACAATTATTATAGCACCCTTTATGGCTTACAATGTGCTAAGTACTATACTAGATATCTTAGGTACACAACACAAATTCACTTGCAAAAACCCAGTAAAACTGATGAATTTCTGAAAAAGTAAGGAGCCAAGGCGCACAAGATTAAGTACCTTGTCAAGGTGTAAAACTCTAGTTGGCATTAACGATGTTGTGGTCTGAGCATGCTGAGCCCCGGAATCCTATAGCAACACAGACCCGTGTGCCAGAGCACAGATTAAAATCAAGCTCTTAAACCTAGTACTCCACCACCTGGTTGGCTATAAAGCACAGCAAGATGCAAAAAATATTCACTAGTATCTTCATAAGCAATTAACTATAATTTTATTTTGAGTGTCTTGTTTAGGAGAAAGAATGATAATTAAATGTGTTCAAAAGAAAGGAATGGTTATTAAATTACTAGAAACACTAAGGCAAGTAATCAGGTATGGGAGAATTACCAGGTTGGCCCAAATAGGGGAGAAGAGAGTTGACCACTGAGTTTAAATTAGCATGGTGGCACCACTGCCTTCCCTGTTAACTTCATGTTATGACACATAATTATGTTCTGTTGGTTCAGAGTACAACAGATAGAGAATCACCGATATTATCTTTATGCAAATAAAAAGAGTGATTTGGTTATACCTTTATAAGGATTTGTATTCTAAAGAAATCCCTTCAGTTTGTCTTAGAGCAAAGTTCTTATAGTCCAAGTTTCAAGAAATTGATGTGTACCTTAAGAAAAATCTTAACACAAACTTAAAACTGTTTTTTATCTCCTTCAAAATAATTTAAAATTATAATTACTTATACTTATTGAGAGCTTACAATGTGCCAGGCTGTGTCATAATGTAACATTATTATATTGGTTAACTAATCTAATACATCCAGTCACCCTTAGAGTTAAATACCATTATGATTCCATTTTACAGATGAAACAATTGAGGCACAGAGACATTACGTAACTTGTCATAGGTCACACAGCTAGTTAAGAAATGAAGTTGGTATTGAAATTTCCAATAATCCACATAATCCACTGCCAATATTGTCAAATATGTCAATATATAGATCAGGGATTAACTAACCTTATACTTCAAACTCTAGCTCTAGACCACCCTTCCACATCCAAATCTTCTCCCTTTACCCAATTCTAAACCCCTTAGGTCTCTTATCAGACATGGCCTTGTGTTGTTTGGAAACAGAAATTATTGTCTGTTTATTCAACTTCCAATGTTAGAAACTGTCATTATCCTAATGTCTTCCAACGTCAAGAGTAAATAGTCATATAATAATTATTTGTGGAACAAATAAATATAAATAAATCTAAATGAACAGAAGAGAGAAGCAATCCATCAGTTGATAATTTACTTGGTTGAATCACACTATAAACATTTTCAAGACTTTAAGACCAAGGTGTGCCAGGACAATTTCACCAGAAGTGTGGCTGTCCAAGCAGCCTTGACTAATAGTCCAGAATTCTCCATTCTCTGACATGTGCTGCCATTTCTAAGCCCAGATTCAACAGACCTTAATCCTTTCCCCATGTATGACTGTGTCACCACTTAAACCAAATACCTTTTTCTTGGACCATCGTAGTGTGAAAGATCATAGGAAAAGCATGGAGTAACATTTTCAAAGTGAGCAACTTCATCAGTCCAGGCCAAATGCAGAAAAAAAGGTAATAATTTTAAATATTAATAATTTAATAAAATTAAACAAGTTTCTAAAAGAGGAAAAGTCTGGTTCTTAGCTATTAAAATTAAATAAAATTACTTTACTACGTATTCTACATATATTACCTCATCTCAGTACAAACGTTATTATTTTTATTTGCAGTTTATAGTTTATACAAAGTTTAAATAACTTGTCCACTACACATGATTAACAATAGCACTGGAATATGAACACATTTTTCCTGGTGTTGAAGTTACTTCTGTTAACCAGCATGTTATACTGAGTATCCTAAACCTTAGGAGAGTCCCGCCACTCCTTCTCTCCACGCCCACGTCATTCCTTCATTCTTTCAGTGCGATCAGTATAATCATCTTCTGACTGGTCTCCTCACTCATTTTGCTTAATTCCCTGACTTCAGAAGAAGCTTCCACAAGTTTTTTTTATTCCTTTGTTTTTCCTCATTCCCAACCCCCGACCTCATACTTGTGTTCCATTTCTAGAGGCTAGCGTGAAAGGGAATAGAGAACAAATCCTGTCCCTGGAGATTTCCTCCACAAACCAGGAAGGTGCAGGCTCCAGAAGTGATGTCCCATCCTCACATATGTAATCATCTCTGCTCCCTGTCCCATACCGGAGACTGTCACTCAGGCAAGTGTCTCCATCCACCCACATGTAGGCATGCAGTGTGTTTTATTATCAGTAACAATGATAACAACTAGATTTTATTGGAGTCTCCTGTTTTTCTTAGTACTTGATAAGTGTTTCATATTCTATTTAATTCTCATATCCACACTATGAAGCAGTATTACTAATATTATTTTGCAAATGATGAGTCTAAAGTTCACACAAAATAAATAATCTTGTCACCAAACCTGTAAGTTGGAGTTTGAACACTGGTCTTTCGGACTCCAAAGTCCTTGCTCCAAACCTTTGTTAAGACTGCATTTGATTTCATCCCACTAAAGTTTAAAATTTGTGCATGAACATAGCACTGATATAGTGTACACAAATACCTGTATGCATAAACAAACATCTCCATATTTCTACATTATGCAATTCCACACCTACAGGTGTTTTCTCACACTGCCTTTCAAGTTTCACTTAGCAGCACTGTGACTAAGCCCTATGGATTCCACGAATTGTATTGATTGTCTGATGCAATTCAGTGGAGGCTTTCTTATAATAAACAATCTGTGGCTTTACTATTCTACAAACACTTCACCTAGTTTTCACTTGATGCTCATCACCTATGCAGTAGCCATGATCCCATTCTGCAGAATGGTCTTTAATAATTAGATTAGAAATTGAAGTCAGAAACTAGCAGAGAAAGAGTGGAAAATTGAGTCTTGGCTTCAACTCCAATGCCTGGGCTCTTTGTATCATTTCCCACTGCCTATCCATGTGTTTCATGGATTTTTTCCTAATCCTAAGCCATTCTCCTTATTGCATACTTGCTGACACGGACCATCAGAGTAGTTGAACATTTCCCCAGAGGGAAATCTCCAACCAGTAGTATTTCACCCGAATATTAATGGAGCCCTTAATTTTTCCCCAGGCCCAGGAGGAAAATTTTACTTTCCAGTGAACTGTCTGGATCCAGTCCAAAGAAAAATGGATGCAATGGCTCAATGCCCTCAAATGCTGAGTCAGCTAATATTGGGTTTGAAGGCGGTTGAGCCCCAAAAGCAAGTCTCTTCATCTTCTCGGTAGCCCTGGGGCCAGGAAGCCAACAAGCCAACACTGTCTGGGATGGGTTTCGACTTCTGCATTGCACCACTTTTGCTTTTCACCTTTGTTTTCTAAGTGAAAGAGATGGAAGGTTGAAAGGCCTGACTTCTTGTGAATTAATGTGAGCTCCAACAAACTACTTGCCTATAATACCATAAAAGCCAAAACTAAGATCTGAATCCAACTAAAAAAAAAAAACCACAATTCAGGTGACTAAACAATATCCCATGAGGGCACTGCTAAGGCTGGTGAATAAACTAGATTATATGACCTGCTCTCCATGTCCCAAAGGACACAAAGTGGTAGTGGTTGCCAGCAGCCCTACCTATGTTCCGCAGAAGTCTCTGAACAATTCTCTGTATACATGTACTTATACCCCTACAACTTAATCTTCAAGGATCTGCCTCTGTGATCACTGGAATCTTAAATCATAGCATGTCACTTTCCTTCTTAGCATCATCCAATGACTTTTCATTACTCTTAGAATAAAACCTGAACTCTTCATAATGCTCACTTCCTAGTTTTTACTCAGAGAACATCTTCAAAGGGACTCTTGGCAAGTTCAAGATTACCTACCATAAGAGGAAGATTTTCCCTATAAAATATATGGGTTCAAAGGGAACTCAGACAACAGAAAAAAAAAAAAGAGATCTTTATAGCAAATGATGACAGACTGGAAAATAACCACCCAAAGGAAGCAATGTTTCTCAGGAAGATCGAGAGAAAAGCACTTAAAGTCCAGGCTGTGATTAAATTTTTACCAGGCAGCAAGATTATTTGACTTAATATCAAGAAATAGAGCTTTACTCAAGCTTTCCTTTAAAAAGTATTTCGGATTCTTGAGATTATAGCATTTTTAAAGCTGAAATGGAAATTAAAAGAAGCTATTCCAAGACTCCCCTCCATTGATGAGGAGAGTAATTCCCTGAAAGGAGTGAGTTGCTTAGGGCCAGGCCTTGGAGAACCAGGATTAGAACTCTGCTTCAGTGTCTTCGAAGGATTTTAAATTGAACCTTTTTCTTCTTTATTTTGTTTTCTATTGATCACAAACCAGTTTAAATTAAATGAAAACATATACACGTATGTGAATGTAACTCTACATTTTTCTATTAGGCTTAATAGAGAAACTACTTACAAGTATGCTGTAAAATTGATAGGGAACGGTTTAAATGCTATTCTCAATCCTGTATTTATCACATACAGACCAGTGACAGTCTGTGGGCCAGTTCAGACATGCCAGGTCATACTTCGAGAACCTCTGTTCTGTATGTCATGCCTTATCAATCACTTGCCCGAATTACCAGATCGTTCTCTACAGCCATTGACATTTGATTTACATAAACCCTTACCAATCAGGCTTTCTTGGAGAATACCCTCTCCATTAATTCCTCTGAGGAGTCCAGAGAAATGATGGTGAACCTAAAAGTAACTTAAACCATAGGGCAGAAAGCCTCTGGTGGTACACATTTTCACCAACCTGAAAGACACTCAGCATTAACCACCATCCATGACAGTTTATAGATATCCTTTATAGTTTAGCAAGGATTTTCTCAGCAATTAATTTTCCACAATAAAGAACATATTATAAACTTTTCACCAATATTCTCCTGTCCTGTCTCTATTAGCACTATCAACCTTGCTTGCTTCATTTTTTTTTCTACCCAACCATTCAGTGTACTGTATTTTATTTTTTTTCCAATAATAGCAATGCACATAGTTTAATAAATTCATCAGCGATTATTCTAAGTGCTTCTTAAACATTCATTAACTTAATTTTAGAACAATTTTGTAAAGTACTATTACCATCTGGAGAGAAATTGGGAGGAGCAGGATTTCAATTTTGAACTTGGTAAGATTAAAACACCTCTAAGATATTCAGGAGCAGATATCCAGGGGGCTGAAGAGGACTAACACTGGAATTCAATGCCAGCATCCTCAGTCTGTGGATGTAAACTAGGGAGCAGAACTGGAGACTGTGGTTGTGTGTGTCTGAACCTTTTTTACACTGTTCTTTGAAGGTAGCTGGCAAAGAAGATGGAAGAGAGGCAACATGCCGATACCTGTGGGCGGGGCAGGATGCTGGAATCTTTGTTGTCTCTTTCTATATGTGAGATCAGCCTCCTTCAGAATTTGAGGATGATACCTACTTGGTTAAAGGCCTTGTGCATGTCTTTTCACCTTCATGCACTTGCATTTCTCTCTCTGTAAGGGGAGTGAGCTGTACAACATAGTTTCAAAGTTGCCAAGGTCCAAGTTTTCAAGTTCTAAGAAGATAAGCTCCCAAAGACTCTGCTGGCAAAAGTGTAAAGGGTGCATTCTACATAGAGGCTACGCTGGGAATATCTTTCAGAGGAAGTTACAAATACCTTTAATTTTACCCAGTAAATCTACTTCTGGGAAGTGATTCTGTAGCATATTTGCATATGCACACAATGATATAAGTTCAAGATTGTTCACTGCAGCATTGTATGTCAAAAGACTGGAAACATTCTAAATATCAACCAGTGAGGGGCTAGATAAGCAGTAGGCCTAATTTATTCAAAGTATTTCCTTACAGTGGAACATTATATAGCCATAAAATAAAATGCAGACACAATGAAGTACTATAGAGAAATGAGAACAAAGTAGTTACATGCAGTAATACATGAATATTTAAACAATGGGGAGGAAATATAGAGCAAAAGGAGTCCAATACACACACATACAAACACAAAGATGACACAATATGCATCCACTTAAAGTTCAAAAGCAGGAAAAGGAATCTTTGGGTTTTTTTAAAAGATGTATTTATTTATGCATACAAGCTGGGGTACAGGCCAGAGGCGTGGGGCAGCGAGAGGGTTCACCAGGGACAGAGTGGGGAGCAGAACAGGCAGATGGACGGAAATACACTGCTGAGGGGAGCAGCGGGCGAAGCAGGAGAGGTCTGCTGCGCCATGTGGGAATCTCCCCACCGGGCATCGAATTCATGTTGCCACTGCTGACAGCTCCACAGCACAGTGCTTAACCGCTTCGCCATCAGGGAGGCCCGAAAAAGGAATCTTTGGTGTTTGATGGTAGGATAGTGTTTACTCCTGGGGTAGAATGCTATAGACGAACAAATACTAGATCTATCACTAATGGCTTCATGTAAATACGTTTTCTATCACTGAACTGTTACTGAGAACAGCTGCCTTGATGAAGAAAGAGGCACCATATTCCATAATCTCTGGCAGGGCAGAGATGAACTGTGTTAGAACATGTTGTCAGTGACTAGGAAGGGGCGGGAACTGCCTATCTGTGGGGGAAATGAAGATGGAAATCAACAACAACACTCCACCAGGCTGCAACCTTCTGAAGGGTTCCCATGGAAGGAATGAGGAGACTTGTCATTGTGGTTCAAGAAGAAGCTAGACATGTGGTGAATGTGCACAGAAACATATTTCAGCTTGTTCAAAGAAGGACTTTCCATAGCCACAGCTCAAGGTCAGCAGCCACTACTGGGAACAGGCCAGGTTCCAGTTGAGAGTTGGACAAGATGGGTCCTTCCTGTACCCATGAGAAACCCGCATCGCCTTTCCCACGATTGTGAGGAAGGATGTGAGGACAGAACAGGCGTTTTCCTGATTGGGCAAGAACTATAGGACAATAGCTGCGTGGTTCTCAGACAGTTCTCCTGGGCAGTGACGTCGGTGATGAGATGGCCAAGTCTGGGTGTCACAGCCAACAATGGTGCTCAGAGAAATGGCACTTAGAATCCTGATGAGCAGCAAATGGTGCCTTCCCAAGATGTAAGAAGAAAGCTCTAGTTCCAAGTCTCTCGTGCGCCCAAATTCAGCAAAAAGTTGAATCACAGAAATCAGCAGCTGAATGCCCAGAAAGCTCCAGCCGAGCTCCCGTCCATCAGGAATGTCCCTTTCAGCATTCTGGACAAATGTTCATCTTGTCCTGTTTGTGTACCTCTGATGATGAGGAACTTTTTGCTCCATAAGGAAGCTTTCATGGTTCAATAGTTCTCATTGTTGTTAATAAAAAGTAAAAACAATAGCTAACATTTATTGAGTTCTCACTATGCGCCAAACTCTTGAATATTTTCCATGCACTGAACCATTAAATCCTTGCCACAAACTTATTAAACAGGTAAGGAAATTAGGCATCACAATGTTGGAAATGTGTTCAAAGTCAGGCATAGTTATAGAGTGAGCTTCAAAGAACAGGGCTTTCACAAACTTCAATCGCTGATTTATTTGTCTTGAGAATCACCTTTACTACTCTGTACTTAAAACACATTTTGTTTGATTTTTTTTTTAAATAAAATCTAAATAGCTACTTTACTCATTTCTTACATATGTGAAATCATAGCATCAGGCTACTAGTTAGGTACTTTCCTTAATATATATTCAAATAAATTCATAAGTGATGTGTTTAAGGTATGTAACCAAATTCTAAGTAGAAATACTCTTCTTAGACTCATTCTGGATGTACCATATTTTGGTAAACATTCTGCTAAGCTATATATACTTCTCATTTTTAAGTGTATATTTTTTTACTCTAAAACCTGATTTTTGCAGTTATTTTTAACTGCTAGTTTTAATACTGCCTTATCAACTTGCCAGGAAAAATTCTTGACAATCTTATCTTCAAGACTGGTTTTGAAATGTCCGAAGTATCTCCATTAAAACTTCTTCAGGTTGGTCATTTCCTGTTTCCCAATTTCTTGGACAGGTTTGGATAGAAACCTTCAAGTTCCTTTAGACTCTTAGGCTAGTCACTACTGCTTGAAATACCAACTTTGTAATCAAGTCACAGCTGCTCTCTAAGGGTGCATACAACCCTAGTTGTAGAGTCCAGTCTTTACAGTAACTATTTCTGTGAACAGGTTCATAACTTCCCAGGGCTGAGCCCAGTGGAAAGAACACAGTCCCTGCCCAAAACACATGAGCTATTTCTCAACTCTTCCCATCCTTGACTTACAAGAGCTTGAGTTTACTCAACTGAAAACTGAATATAATAATTCTCATCCTACTAGCCTCTCAGATGGTTGTAAAGATAAAATGAGACTATTGACATGTAGATTTTTATAAACTACAGAGCTGCAGACATTAGTTATCATTTGAGCGACTTCACGGCCTAAATATTCCATCACATACCCCCTTGAGTGACCTGTGAATCCAGGGCACCTTACCGTTCTTTCCAGAAAACATCACGTTGGAGAAAGTGGCATGGAGACGAGACCTGAAGATAAGCCGTAATTTACCATGTGAGGGACTCTATTTCCAGTCATTGTTGCAGGCCTGGGATACAGCTCTGAATATTGTCTCCTGACAAGTAAAGATGCTACTCAACCTCTACAACCTAGTGGTCACAGTGAGTGCTTAGATACTGAAATACTTTCATACTAATAAATGCATAGCCACTTCCTTGGGCCTCCGACCTCACATGTATTGCCCCATCTACTCTAAGCCTCCCTTGGAACTTTGAGACCTCCTGGTACACCAGTCACTGAGGGATAAGGGGTGAAAGAGCAGCCACATGGACCCTGTACCAGGACTTTGCCCAGTGTCAATTCTGGCTGATTAGCGTGATAGGACACTGGTTGTTACATCCTGGAATATCACCCCAGGAGAACTGGTTCCATTCTGCTGAGAAGAGATGGAGTAAGAAAGGGAATGAAACAATGCTTACTTCAACTTCAGATTGTGATAGGAGATATCAAGGAATGGGATGGTGATAAAGCAGAGGGGAGAACCTTAGATGGCATGAACAGAAAAGCCTCCTTGAGGAAGTGGGATCTGAGTTGAGACAAACATGAGGACGAAATCATGAAAGCCAGCAATGTGAAGAACCGGGGAAGAGCATTTCTGGACAGAGGGGAAAGTAAAAGCCAATGCCCTGGGGCAGGAATGGGCTTGGCACGGAGAAAGAACAGAAAGAAGGCCCATGCGACTGCATCATACTGCAGGTTGCCCAAGGTAGGCCCGGGCCAGACCCAATGAATGTTGGTCATCTTTGAAAACAAGTCTGGATTTACTCAACTGTGAGAAGTCATTAGAATAATTCCAGTAAATTGAAATGTAGTTATCATAATTACAAAATGCATTAATATGATAAACTCAAATCCTGGAAAATATTCCCTTTCTTGCTGTCTCCCTTTTACAACCAGAAAACCTGGGGGTGATTAATGTTCTGTAGACCTACCTATCATGTCCTATGACGTTGGAAAAACAGTAAGTGGCCAACTTAGAGAAACTTTAGTAGAAACATAGTCAATTTTCTCACACACTTAAAAACAACAACAAAAGAGTTTTAGAGGTAAAGTTGCCCAATTTTTTTCTTATGTTTGTCTGATCCTCATAAACCACATAAAGTGGACCAAGTTGAAGTTATGTCTTACTTTTTTAAAGTAAAAACATCAGAATCTTGACAGAAATTACATTGTATGCTACAGAGCCACAGGCAAGGCTGATTTTACCTAGTTTGCTTACTAAGAAAGCAATCAAGACAATAGGCCTGACTTTACATACAATTGTGAGGGCCAGGGTAACATTGGAATATAGGTGCCTTGATTCTCATTATAATCTCCAGCTCCTCTGTGTGACATTCAGGGGGCAGGAGAATCTCCTCACTTCCGTGCTAGTCAGCTGAGGCATAACCCGGCAAGCTCTCCGGGTCCTGTTTAGGGCCCTCAGCCCACACACTGTGACTGTCTGGTCAGGCATCCCAAGAATCTGTACCAGGGAGACCACACTTGCACACAGCTTGACATACACACACTTCAGTTCCTCTTCATTCCAAATTTTAGAGATGGCTAAAACTTAGCCAGGAAATTACTGATGCAAGACCAGTTCACAAAAAAAATCTGACCTTTAATTAAGAAACAGATGATCACAGTGATGTAAAGGAAAGACAGGTGGACTAGGAAGAAAGCGATGTTTCTTTGTTCATTGTCCTAGAGGCCCCTAAACGAACTGCAGCTCTAACACAAGAGTATCAAAAAAACTACGGAACACATTTTTCATGTCCTGAGGCAGCACTACTGAAGCGTCTTACACGGGGCCCCGGGGGAAACCTCTTGCACACAGAATGGGACATAGTGTCAAGGTGAGCTCCCCCACACCTCTACCAGAGTTTCCTCCAGACCTTCCCCCAGGCTACATAGTTTGAACTTGATTTCCACTCAGTTCTTCCCCCTAACTCTATCCCCTTCATCCATTCCCTCTACTTAGTTTGATATTTTCTATCTCTCATTAATCTGCAATGTTCTTTGAGAACAGGGACTGTGTCTCCCTCTTCCTTACCTACTACCATAATGCAAAAATCAGTATTTTGCATATTAAGGACTCGGAATATTTGCCTGGACTCAGAATATAACAATGATTATCATTTATAGAGCCACATGTGCCTGGGCATGACACTTAGGGCTTTACATGATTTATTTTATCCTTATCTTACTTAATCCAGAGAGACATGTGTCTTCAGTCTTGTTTTACAGAGGAACAAACAGAAGCTTTGGGAAGTGAAATAACCTGCCCAAGGTCACATTAATAAAGAAAAGAATTTATTATTTTTCTGCTGAAAACACTGAGTAACTTACAGGCTAATCTAGGCTGCCTTCTGTATTGACTCTTTCATTCTAAAATCGGAAGAGAAGTGCTGGGATGGGGAGGCGGTTTGACAAGCTGTCACTTGCATTAAGGAAGCTGGACCAGTTGAACTGCCAAGCAGAGTCCACATTCTTGACATGTACCTGGGTATTAGAGGGTGGACAGGTATCTGTGGGAAGGAACCTATTTCAAACCTTAAGCTAGTTCCCATCCCCTTTTAACAACATAAACAAACTGACAGGAGCTGACCTGTACTCCACGTACCATATGATAATCCTATTCTCCCTGGGAGAAGAGAAGTAGTAGATGTTCTCTCCAAGTCTCTGGCTGGTTTTGCAGATAGAGAGCTGAGTCAGAGAGAGAGTTGGCTGAAACTGTGGACAGGAAGATCAACAGCGTAACCACGGTGGTGCAAAGCTCTTGTTATCCAGTGTTTCCCAGGAGTTGAGGAGCAGGGTGCTCTCACAACAGTGAGAGTGGAGATTCAGTAAGAGTGAGAGGCTGATTGGTAAAGGCGTAATATGCCATTGACGATCTGGTAGCCAAGGTCTTGAAGTTGTTGAAAAGTTATTGAAATGAATAAGGTAAAGACAGCACACAAAGAGGTGTGCGACAGTAGAATAAGCACTAGTTGCATGGACTTACAAAATTGTGTATTTTAATTTCAACAGTTAAACCAATCTTAAAAGTGATGAAGATGGATATTATTCTGAAATATTAGTTAATATACTTTTGATTCTAGAATTTGCTGCAATCCTTGTTCCTTCCTTCATTCAGTTAGCTAAGCTTTCTCTATCATTGCCTTAAAGGTGAACTTAAAGCGAAAAGCAGAGAGAGCAAAGAGAGTCAATCAGTTGGTTTTTGAATTTAGCATCCTGCATTTTATGAATAAGCTATAGACTCATGAGATTATGAGAATTATGTAATAAAAGAAATTTTTTCTATCTTCAAGACAAAGGATGACCACTCAAGGCTGAGAAGAAAGAGATGAGAGGCTTAGAGGTTATCTCAGAAAAGATTCAGGGGACGTAGGTATTGAGGTGGACCATGAAGACAGTGTTGAGTCAGTGTCCATGGACTGATTAGTGAGCATGCATGCCTGTAGCCAGCACCCATGGACACAGGTCACTGACATTAGTGTGACATTAGTCTTACATGCCACCTACACTGAGGAGCTAGGCTGAGGTCCTTCCTTGACAGAAGTCAGGCTCTAGTTCACTGATCATCTAGCAGGAATAATAGTCATTCATCTCCTCACCCTTAAGCTCACTCTGTTCCCATCCAACTCACCCTAGAAACGTTAAGACTTCACCAGTCAGCTGGGATGTTTGTACACTGATTAAATGGACACTTAGAGGGGTAGTGATGTAGAAGAAAGAGTCTCTCACACATGGACTTAAATAGGAAAAGGATTTCTTTGTTGGGATCTGACAGCCACCAAAGCAATAGGTTATAATCCGCGATAGACAAAATCATGCCCCCCTCCCCGCAAGATGTTCAGATCCTAATCCCTATAATCTGCCACTTCACATGGCAGAAGGACTTTGCAGATGTGATTAATTTAAAAATCTTGAAATGGGAAGATTATTCTGAATCATCCTGAAGTGTCAATGTAATCAAGAGTCCTTAAAAGAGGGAGGCAAAAAGGGTAAGAAAAGGGAGCTGAGACAATGCAAGAAGCTAAGGTGATGCCGGATCATGAACCAATGAGCACAAGCAGGCTCTAGAAGCTGCAAAAGACAAGGATATGGATTCTTACTTCAAGTCTCCAAAAGGAAGCAGCTTGTTAATATCACAGAATCTCAAGCCCTTCTCTAGATCTACTAAATCAGATTACCTGGAGTTGGATCCAGACTTAAGAAATTTTTAAAGCTACCCAAGAGAATTCTGATGTAGTCAGCCTAAACTAGGGGGTGGGAGGAGAAGTAGTCACAGTTTTTAATGACAGGAGGACCATAATCATGTTCAGACCATAAGTCAGTAAGAATTCCTAAAGTTAGATAATGGCTGGGAAAACTGGACAGCCACATGCAAAAAATGAAGCTAGACTACTACCTCACACCCTGCACAAAAGTCAACTCAAAATGGATAAAAGACCTGGATGTAAGACCTGAAACCATAAAATGTATAGAAGAAAATATAGGCAAAACGCTACATGACATACATCTCAGCAAAATCTTGAAAGACACATCCCTCAAAGCGAAGGAATTGAAAGACAATATAAACAGATGGGATTATATCAAAATAAAAAGCTTCTGTACAGCAAAAGAGACATTAACCAAAACTAACAGACACCCTACCAACTGGGAAAAGATCTTTGCACACAATACATCTGATAAAGGACTGATAACAAAAATTTACAAGGAACTCACACAACTCAACAAAAAAAAGGGCACTCAAAAAATGGGCAGAAGAGCTCAAAAGGCACTTCTCCAAAGAAGAAAAGCAAATGGCCAACAGATACATGAAAAAATGCTCAACATCACTTATAATCAAGGAAATGCAAATCAAAACCACTATGAGATACCACCTCACACCTGAGAGGATGGCACACATTAAAAATACAGGCAATAACAAATGCTGGAAAGGATGTGG
>PVIJ01022516.1:0-15997 GCA_004024925.1 Scalopus aquaticus
TCTGATCTGCCTGTTCTGCTACCCGCTATGTCTCTGGTGAACCCTCTCGCCGCCCCACACCTCTGGCCTGTACCCCAGCTTGTATGTAAAAATAAAAAATAAATCTTAAAAAAAAAAAATACACTGCTGAGGGGAGCAGCAGGCGAGGCAGGAGAGGTCCACTGCACCATGTGGGATTCTCCCCGGCTGGGCATGGAACTTGCATTGCACGCTGCCGGCAGCTCCACAGCGCAGCGCTCAACTGCTACACCACCAGGGACATCCTATTTGTTTATTTTTTTAAAGATTTATTTATTTATGCATATAACCTGGGGTGTAGGCCAGAGGTGTAGGGCGGTGAGAGGGTTCACCAGAGACAGAGTGGGGAGCAGAACAGGCAGATCGACCAAGATACACTGCTTAGGGGAGCAGCAGGTGAGGCAGGAGAAGTCTGCTGCTCCTTGTGGGAAGCTCCCTGGCTGGGGATTGAACTTGTGCTGCAGTGGCTCTGGATAGCTTCATAGTGCTGCACTTAATCCCTTTGCGCCAACAGAGAGGCCCTGTTTAACATTTTGAAAGTGTTAAATAGAAAACGATAGATAAAATTACTTATTAATATTGAGAATGAGTAAAACAATAACTAGGTTTCAAAGTGATAAGTTGTATTAAATTTGAGCAGAACATCTCTTTGCCCACTATTAGTGGGATATATTTAAAATATCCAAATTTATTCTTGAACCATAGACAACTTTATTTTTAATAAACTTGTTAGCAGTAGTGATCAAGATGCAGTAATTCTTTATCATTTTGTGTATGTGTTTTATGATAGGTAGGTAGATTGAATAGGTGGGTGTAGGGATGGATGAACGGACAGATGGACAGACACATGTAGAGTTAGATACACAGACGTTGCTGTACATCCATATTTTCCTGGTAGAAGAAAGATGTGAATATAAAACAAGGTTTGAGATGAAAGTGTCAGTAGGAAGTCACTGGAAAGATATTAGATGAAACTAATCTAAGGTATGAACTCAGTGTTCACTCTGCTTAAAAAAAAAGAGCACTAAGAAGAATTTGTGTTTCTTGAAGAAAAGGCTATTCCAGTTCTAGGCCAGGAAAACAAGAAAAATGAACAGTGGATTTGGAATATATTGTGTCTGAAAGTAAGAGAATGCTCTGAGTATACTCAATGCATGAAAAAATAGTTTAAAATTCATTTGAAGGGGATCCAAAACCCAAAAATTCTGACAATTTAAGAATTAAAATGTATAATTATTAAATTAGTTATAAAATATTAAATTGAAATATAAGTCCATAAAGACAGTAAAGGAAAAGATGAATAGGTGGAGGATTTCTTTAAAGAAATGATAGAATTATCTAATCACCAATTTAAACCTCATATATAGGGCCTCCCTGGTGGCCTGGGGTTGAGTCTCAGTGTCCCGGCCCAGGGACCTAACCCACATATGGCGGCACCTCTGGCCTACACTGCAGTTCTACACACACAAAATAATTAATTAAATTAAACTTCTTATATATCGCTTGATTTAAGCAAGGATTATCAATTGATGCTAAGTGATTTTTGTGCCAAATAGTTGTCACAGAAGCTCAAGGTATCACCCCAGATTTTTTTTTTATTGATTACAAAGAGGAGGGCCTCCCTGATGGCACAAGGGGTTAAGTCTCAGCACTATGAAGCTATTGGCAGCCACTGCAGCACGAGTTTGATCCTGGCCAGGGAGCTTCCCACATGGCGCAGCAGACCTCTCCTGCCTCGAACCTTGCTCCCCTCAGCGGTGTGCATCAGTACCTCTGTCTGTTCTGCTCCCCACTCCGTCTCTGGTGAATCCTCTCTCCATCCCACGCCTCTGGCCTACACTCCAGTTCTTGCACGCATAAATAAATAAATGTTTAAAAAAATTCGAAAGAGGAGAGGAATTTATTCCTTGAACACACCTAGTGGAGTCTGTCTTTTCCAAGTGCAGAAAGTCATTATCATGAATGCATCAAACTAAAGTTGGGTGCTTCCTGGTACGTTTTGGTATATGAAAGACACAATGTGCCAATGAGAAGTTTTTATTGTAACCAAATTTGTTTAATCTAGTCCTGAGATAAATCTAGACTATGAAACACTCCACAGGAAAACTGGTCTGTTGACAATGTCAATGCCATGAAAATGAGACTATAGGGATCTGGCAAGCAGAAGAAGGTGAGAGTCTCTGTTAAATTTTGAACACTTCCTCCACAATAAATACTACTATAAAGCTCATCATTGAGCTTTGAGAGATATGGCAAGAGAACTCTATTAAATAATGTTATTTACCGTTGTTCAATTCCTTTGATAATAGTATTGCAATTAAGAAGGTGAATATCTTTCTTCTCAAGTGTTAGATGCTGAAATATTTAGTGTGAAGATATGTACAATTTGATTTTGAAAGATATAAAAAGTAAATAAATGAAGAATAAAGAGTGGAGAGAAAAAGGGAGAGAGAGAGAGAAAGAGAGAAGAAACAAAAGGGGCAAGGATTTCATCTGTTCATTTTATCTTCCTTTCAGTTTTTCTGTAGGTTTGAAATTTTCGAAATAAAAAGGCTGAAGAAAAAAGCAGGATAGTAAGGAAGAATACACAACTTCTTAAAATAAAGAGGGAGAAGGAGGTTCATAGGCAGAACTAAAGAAAGAGGACGGTGAAAGAGGAGACTAGACAATAAATGATGTCAGTAAAATCCAAACCCTCACTACACTCTTTCTCCATATGCATTTTTATGGCTATATGCATTTACAGGCACTATTTTCCATTAAAATGACCTCTGTATGAAACCTGATATTGGTAGCTTATGTAAGGAAAGACTAAGCATGAGTAGGACAGATCATAACCAAGTTGCTAAAGATTTAAATGGTCACTTGGTTTTGTTTTCCATTTTTTTCTTCTAATAGTTTTCATTATATTATCTTTACTTTTCTTTTTTTTAAAGACTTATTTTTATTAATTTATGCATACAAGCTGGTGTGCAAGCCAGAGGTGTGGGGCAGTGAGAGGGTTCACCAGAGACAGAGTGGGGAGCAGAATAGGCAGAGCGACCAAAACACATTGCTGAGCACCGCAGCTGCTGACAGCTCCACAGAGCTACGTTCAACCCACTGCGCCACCAAGGAGGCACATATTATCTTTACTTTTCTTTATATTTTTTAATATCCCAACCTAACAAGAGTAGTGAATTCTGTTTGCTAGTTATTATTAATAAAAAATGCAGTCAGCATTCATCGGAACCCTTCCACTCTTGTTGTTATCACCTCCCACTCATACATTGATAGTCCAGCAAACCCATTGAAGGTCCATTGGTTTAGTTTCTTCTTTCCATTCATCTATCTTGTTTC
Source organism: Scalopus aquaticus (assembly GCA_004024925.1). Taxonomy (NCBI): domain Eukaryota; kingdom Metazoa; phylum Chordata; class Mammalia; order Eulipotyphla; family Talpidae; genus Scalopus; species Scalopus aquaticus. The sequence continues at coordinate 3,358 of PVIJ01022516.1, forward strand.
CTTAGTTTCTACATATAGGAGAAATCATGCTATATTTTCTTTCCCCTTCTGACTTATTTTGTTTTACATAATCCCCTTTAATTCCTTCCATTTTGCTGCAAAATGTGTATTTATCCTAAATTTGAAAGGTATATTTATTTGTATTTATACATACAAAATTTAACAATATTATTGTTATTTAACAATGGACACATGTTGTTTGAATATCTTAGCTATTATGAACACTGCTGCAATGAACATTGAGGTATATATAACTCCTTGAGTTAATGATCTCATATTTTTTAATACATACCCAGAAATGGGATTATTGTTTAATATGGTAATTCTGTCTTTACTTTTCTGAAGTCCCATACAGTTTTCAAAATGGCCACATCAATTTACATTCCCACTGACAATGTGTGAGAGTTCCTTTTTCTCCACATTTTAATCAACACTTGTTGTTTCTAGTTTTTTGTGTAAGTCATTCTCACAGGTGATATCTCATTGTGATTTTGGACTTACAGTTCCCTGATAATAAATGATGAGCTTTTTTTTTAATGTGCCTTCTTTATCAGTTGTATATCCTCTTTTTGAAAATGTCTATTCAGATCTTTTGCCCATATTTTAATTTTTTCCCCTGTGATTGAGTTACATGAACTTTATAGACATGGAATATTAACCTTTAAATAAGATGTACAACGTGCAAATATCTTCTACCATTCTGCTGAGTATCGTTTTTATCTGTTGATATTTTCTTTCACTGTGAAGAAGCTTTTTAATTTTATTCATTTATTTTTGATTTTATTTCTTTTTAAAATTTTTCTAAAAGATTCATTTTTTTTATTTATTCATACAAGAACTGGGGTGTAGGCCAGCGGTGTGGGGTGGTGAGAGGATTTACTAAAGACAGAGTGGGGAGAAGAACAGGTGGCCCAAATGAAGAACACTGCAGAGTTGCGCAACAGACCAGGCAGGAGAGGTCTGCTGCGCCATGTGGGAATCTCCCTGGCTGGAATCAAACTCATTGCAGCGGCTCAGTATAGCTTCACAGTACTGAGACTTAACCCATTCAGCCACCAGTGAGGCCTCTGCTTTCATTTCTGTTACCATTGTAGTCACATCTCCAAAAGTATTTCTAGCACCGATATCATATAATGTATTCTCTATGTATTATTTTCTTTATTTTATAGTTTGTGTCTTACACCCACATCTTTAATATATTCAGAATTAATTTTTGTGTATGGAGTTAGAAAGTAATCCATTTCCTTTCTTTCTTTTTTTTTTTTTTTGCAATTGGCTATTCGATTTTCCCAACATTACTTTTTTTTTTTTAAGATTTATTTATTTATGCATACAAGCCGGAGTGCAGGCCAGAGGTGTGGGTGGTGAGTGGATTCACCAGAGATAAAGTGGGGAGCAGAACAGACAGATCAATTGAAACACACTGCTGAGGGGAGCAGCGGGCAAGGCAGGAGAGGTCTGTTGCGCCATGTGGGAAGCTCCCTGGCCAGGTATGGAACTCATGCAGCAGTGTCTCCAGACAGCTTCACAGCACTGCTGTTAACCTGCTGTGCCACCAGGAAGGCCCCCAACATCAATTTTTAAAGAGATTTTTCCTTTCCAGCCACATGCAAAAAAATGAAACTAGACTACTACCTCACACCCTGCACAAAAACCAACTCAAAATGGATAAAAGACCTAGACGTAAGACCTAAAACCATAAAATTTATAGAAGAAAATATATGCAAAACTGTACAAGACATACATCTCAGCTAAATCTTTAAAGACACATCCCCCAAAGCGAAGGAATGAAGGACAATATAAACAGGTGGGATTACATCAAAATAAAAAGCTTCTGTACAACAAAAGGAACATTAACCAAAACAAACAGTCACCCTACCAACTGGGAAAAGATCTTTGCATGCAATACATCCGATAAAGGACTGATAACAAAATTTTACAAGGAACTCACACAACTCAACAAAAACAAAGCCAATAACCCTGCCAAAAAATGATCAGAAGAGCTCAAAAGGCACTTCTCCAAAGAAGAAAAGCAAATGGCCAACAGATACATGAAAAAAATGTTCAACATCACTTATAATCAAGGAAATGCAAATCAAAACCAAAATGAGATAACAGCTCATACTTGTGAGGATGGCACACATTAAAAATATAGGCAATAACAAATGCTGGAAAGGATGTGGAGAAAAAGGAACTTTTCTACACTGCTGGTGGGAATGTGAACTGGTCCAACCACTATGGAAAGCTGCATGGCGATTCTTCAAACTGTTCAACATGGAGCTTCCATACTACCCAGCAATACCACTGTTGGGAATCTACCCAAAGGACACAAAAACACTAATCCAAAAGGATACATGCACCCATATGTTCATTGTGGCACTGTTCACAATAGCAAAGATATGGAAGCAACCCAGATGTCCAAAAATAGTTGACTGGATCAAGACAATGTGGTACATATATACAACGGAATACTATTCCTCATTCAAAGAAGATAAACACATGCAATTTGCAGCAATATGGATGGAATTAGAGGGGATCATACTCAGCAAAACAGCCAGAAAGAAAGAGAAAAATATCGAATGGTTTCACTTATAACAGGACTATAGGGAAACCAAATAAGAGAGAGACTTTTGGGGGGTGGGGGAGGGAGAGGATAAAGGCACAAAATGGAGTAGAAAAGGATACAAGGGACCAGGGAGATGGATCATGGGTGAATTGGTGGTGGGTTACCCAAGGGGAATACAAAATGTACAAGATATAAATAACAATTGAAAAAATACTTAAAATAAAAAAAAAAGTTTTTTCCTTTCTCCACAGTCTGGCTTTGGCTCCTCTGTCATAGATTAAGTGCTGATATGTGGGTGGGTTTACTTCTGGGCTATCCATTATGTTCCATTGATCATTTTGTCTATTTCTATTCTAAAACCATACTGTTCTAATTACTTTCCCTTTGTAATGTAGTTTGAAGGTGGGTAATATGATACTTCTATTGTTCTTTTCACAATTGCTTGAATTATTTATTTATTTATTTATTTTGGTGTTTCCAAATAGTACCTTTGAAAATACTGAAATTTTGTTAGGGATTGCATTGAATCTGTGTATTGATTTAGGTGAGAGGGTCATTTTGCTTTATTGACTCTCCCCATCCATGAGCACAAGATACCTTTCCATCTCTTTGGGCCTCCTATATGTTTTACCAGCATCTTGCAGTTGTCATTTTATAGGTCTTTCACTTCCTTTATTAAATTTATTCCTAGGTATTTTTGAGGTGATTGTGAATGGGATTGCTTCTTAATTTCTTTTTCTTCTTTCTCATTATTTCCAAAATAAGCATGCAAACAGAATTTTATATATTGATTTTGCAGTCTGTTACTTTAATGTACTTATTTATTGCTTCTAATTTTTTAATGGAGTCTTTAGAAGGCCCGAAAGGTGCTACATGTCCCACTACAAAAATGTCATTCCTTTAGCTAACCATCTTGATTTCCTACCCAAAGCAAATAACCTTGCAGTAGGTACCATTTTTCTCTAAGCAGTGATGGTAATCATGTCAAAACCAAATTAATTTAACTGAGTTTTTTCTTGCTAAGTGCCCATATCTTTTTCTAAAAGACTAAAAAACCTTTGAGAACAGGGAAAATATTCTTGCTGCTTTCCCAGAATCTATCACTGCATCGACATATGATAGGTGCTTAACAAATATTAACTGAACAACTGGATAAATAAAGTCACATACATCTAAAATGATTTCATAAAAATCTTAAAAATCTATTTTTTACTATTCTTACAAAATTTATATTCGAGGAATGAAATAAATATAGGATGTGTAGATGACCATGATAAGGCATGTGAATGTATGAATCTTCTGGGTTGATAATTATAAACAACTGATTATTTTTTTTCCTTTAAAATAGAATGATGACTATTTACCATACAGGAAAAATATGTTAATTCATATAATATTTTACTTTAATATTTTAATAGCTTTCTTTAAACCCCTGGCAATTATCTATCTGCAAACTCAGAGTAAGATAGCATCTTCTTTAGTCAGTATTTTTTATTCTTATAAAATGCCACAAATTCTAAGAGAGAGACACATTTAAGCACCAGGACTCTTAGTGTGCACAATAGAAAATGGTGGAAAGGATGTGATATTTTGATATTTGGAGGTAGAAATTAGTTCAGTTACCAGTTATTAGGTAGTCAGAATTATGCACTTTTGAAGGTCACTTAACATTTCAGAGGGGCTTTCTCAACTTAGAATGAAGTTATGCTTAATGAAATGGTCATTTGTAAAGAAGGAGATAGTTACCTTGACTTTCTACATGGATCAGGGATCTCTTTCAGGGCATGTAAGACCCTCTAAGCCAAACCTGTGTATGTGGAGTATGCGTGCACATAAGTACATTTCTCCAAAGGCAAGTTTATCTTAAGGGGTTTCAAAAAGTTTCTATTACCATGGGAGATTAAAAATCATTGTAAAATGCGCACATAAGTTTCTGTTCACAAACTATGAAACTAATATGTTCACTTTACTGATTGTCCACAATCTTTTTTTTTTTTTTTTTTTTTTTTTTTTTTTTTTTTTTTTTTTTTTTTTTTTTTTTTTTTTTTTTTTTTTTTGCTGTAGTCCCAGTAGTATATCGTAAAGAAAGGGCAGGTGTTGGGCCTGGAATATGGAGTGTCCATTTCAGTCTTACTGCTCACTTGCTGCAGAAACTTGGGCAAATTTCTTTGATCTTACAGAATTTCACTTTCTCTTTTATAAAATGAGAATAGAACTACCTTTTTCAGGAATGAATTTGCTATGTATTTAATAGTCATACAAAGGCAAAAGTCCTAAAATGTCTGACAGAGGGAGTAACAGTTAGTTTTATCTCTTCATTTTTTTTCCCTAATATTTTCTTCTTCAAATGAAGCAATCCCCATTTCCACGTCCTCTCATCAAAAATAGTTTTGTCGATTGTATCTCCTGTCTTCATTAAGAGATGCATTTTTCCTTTTTCCCCATTGCTTTCTGTAGAACTCTTCTAAGTGCTATCTATCTATCTATCTATCTATCTATCTATCTATCTATCTATCTATCCATGCATCCATCTATCTCTATCATCATCATCTTATTTATTAGCCTCCTTAATGAGTCCTATGGATTCTTTTTTAGGAGATCCCTGAGTTTCCACGAACATCATGTATCATCTGCCCATTCAGGGTCTGCCAGCACTGAGATACGGAGTTCCATGCTGTGGAGAGCATTCAGGTATATATGCTAAGAACACACGCACACAACTCTTTTTGCTGGGTGCTTGTTCTGCTTCCTTTCATGTTCCTTGAATAAGTATCACAATTAACTGTGACTGCGCCTTCCTGCCCAGTTGAAGGAACCAGGACAATATTGCAGGGAGTATCATTCTACAGTGGGATAACAGAGACTGAAATTTTGAAATACAGTGTTATTAGATGGACCAAAAATAGAAAGATTGCAAGCAATATTCTTAGGAGAACTAAGAAATAAATTTGATATTGTAATCTTTCTCAAAACAAAGTAGAACAAAGTTATAGGATGAGAAATCATCTAGTTAACACTAAGGAGGGAATACAAATGAATGGATTAATAATAATAATAATAATAATAAATGAAAGAACAAAGTAAAAAACCCAAGATAATTGTCATTTGTGTGGCATGGAAGTGTAAATGTTCATTTTCCTAGCTATCAAACCTATAGGACATGTATGGGTTAATCACATTCACTTTTTTTTACTTATAAATTTACTTTTATTGAGGTAACATTGATTTACAACATTATATGTGATTCAAAGTTGTAGAAAGACATACTCTCGGTATAATCAAGAATTAAATATAATAAGCACTCTTCAAATGAGTTTGTTGGGAGTTGTCATTATAAGACTAATAAACCCAATTGTAAGAGGACATCTCAACTCCACCCTGTGCTGTACCAATACACATCTGGTTAGTTTATGGAAAAGATTAATCAGAAGGTTTAATTCATGGGAACTCAGGGTCCTCCCCGAAAAAGAACAATATAAAAGATGCTGGATCAGCATATGCTTGTAACTCAAGACTCCAGCCTGTGTCCAAGGAAAGGAATCATCTGAATATGTTCATTTCTCCTAAATCATTCTAGGTTATCCCATGGTATGTTTGGGTGGCAGTGGAAGTGGTGTGTATGTGTGTCTGTGTATTTGTGTGTCAGAAACAGACACAGAGAGAGAGAAAGAGAGAGAATCAAAGAGAGAGAGATTTCAAAAAAATGAAATGAGCGGGTGAGAATAGTAATTAGTCAATTTTGAATTAGTGGATAATGTGATCTGATTTCACCACAAAACTAGACATTCAATACAAAACTCTAGCTCCGGTTTGGGAGGCAGACTTACCTTATGTTTTAAGTAATGTCCTAAATCTACACTAACTGGGTAGCTGCCAGTCACATGTGACTTTTGAGCTTTTGATATGGGGCCATTGTAACTAAATTTTGATTTTTACTTTTATTTAAATTTAGTTAATTTAAGTGTAAACAGCCACTTGTAGCCAATGTTTGTCTGAGTTTACCCACATATTTAGAGCTTAGTTGGTTAAGAGCATAGGTTCTAGAACTAGATGCCAACTCATAAAGCCCAACTAGCATTTACTAGCTGTGTATCCTCTGCTAATTTACCCTTTATACAGCTTAACTTTATCATATGTAATAAGGATAATGCTCACATCTACTTCAGAGAGCTTCTATAAGGAAGTGGAGGATTCATGCTGAATGCTTAGAAATATTTGGCACATGCAACCAAACTTAGCTATTATTCATGCTAGCTATCTCTAATATTGTTATCTTTATCATTATTTTTCCTTTCTTTAGTGACTGTGTACAGTTCTACAGAATAATAGTAAGTATCTTAGACAATAAGAAACATTCTTTTCATCATTTTCTTTCATCTCATCTTCAGATAAAGTTCTGTAGTTGAGATGGACTAAAATAAGTCTGAACCTAGAAGACTTTGCTGGTTGTAAGACTGAGAAGGATGGTGAATAAAACATGCAATGAACAGAAAAGACTCACTAGAGCCTAAGTGAATGGACTGTTCAGAATAGTACATACATGCTATGAATTATGGGGATTCCAAAGTACTATGATCATGACAGAATATTTCCATCATCGTATAAAGTTTCCTTGTGCTCACTTTCAGTAAACTCTCTCTGCCACTAACAGTCATTTTCTGGTTTCTAGCTCTATAGCTTTTGTGTCTAGTTTATATCACACATCGCAGTGTGTTACTTCTGAGACTTATCCATGTCATGTTACGCTAGTAGATCAATATTTCACTTGTTAAGTTGTATCTCTTTGTACACTGATATTTGATTATCCAATTTTCTATTGAAAAAATAATTTGTTTCCATTGTGAAATATAGATAGTACTTCTAGTAACATTCATATATTTCTGTAGATATGAATTGTTAATTCTTCTAGATATATATCTAGCAATCAAATTCAAGATCATTTAGTGGATGAGTGTTTAAAAGGATTGACAAACAGATTTCAGAATTATTTATAATATTATACATTCTTACCAGCAATGTGTGAGAGTTCTGATTGTTTCACAATTGCACCCACATTGAATATTGTCAGTTGTTTTAATTTTAGTCACGCTAGTGGTTTTAAATAGTATCTTGTCATAGTTTTATACTCTTTTTCCCCATAGAGTGATTTATGTTGAGATATTAGCTTAGCTAATTTATTTTAATGCTTCTTCCATTATTAACACTCTAAGCTGTATATTTATATGTATACACACATATAAATAGATGTGTATACGTATATATGTTTATGTATATATAGGTTATGCATGGTCTGTTCTAACAAATTTTGATATGTTTGCACTATTATTCAGTTTAGACTGTGTTCTAATTTCCCTTGTGATTACTTAAAAAACCAGAGCTATTTACTGTTGTACTATTTAATTTCTTATATGTTTAGATAGCTTATAATGCTATGTTTGATTTAATTATATTCAAATACCATGCTTTGTAAAATTTCAAATATTTGTAATTTATTGAGATTTGTTTTATGGCTCACCATATGATTTCTTTTGGTGAACATTTCATGTGCACATGAAAAGAAATGCAAAAAACAAAAACTTGTGTATTCTGAATGCACTGAATGTAGTATTCTGTAATTGCCAGTTAGGTCTAATTGGGTTTTAGTATTGTTCAGATCTTTTATATACTTACTGACTTCTGGACAATTGCTAAATCAATTGCTGAGAAAAAAGTGTTAAAATCTCCAGCTGTGATGGAAAATTTGTCTATTCCTCCCTTTGTTGGTTTTGGCTTTATGTATTTTGAAAGTCTATAATTAGGTTCATATGTATTTATGATTGCTAAGCCTTTCTGAAGAATTGAAATTGGTCTACAGGTGATAGAGTTTCTCAGTGTTTGCTTATGTGAAAATATTTTTATTTTGCTCTGATTTTTGAAAGATATTTTCATTGGACATGGAATTATATGATTTTTTTCTTTGTGAACTTTAATGATGCAATTATACTACTGATCTGACACTTTGAAATTGCGAAGACTAGGTTTTTCATGTTGACAGGGCAGATCAGTGGAAAACTAACAATATTTACCAAGACCATTCAAATTTGTCAAGTTTAGACTCAGAATTATTTCTCCCTCTTGGGAAATGTTCTCTTTCCTTCTGGTTTTCAGTTGTTTGCCTGCCTGTGTACAGTGTAGGTATACCTATATGATTCAGGGAGGGTTTATATACTAAGTGTATATGTCTCCTTTCTGTGCCCCCTCTTCTCCAGGGTTTGACCTTCAATTTCCAGCTCTCTGATGCTTCACAATATTAAGACTGTGTCTTCCTGCATGAGTTTGAGTTGTGCCATGGCATGTACATGGGCGAAAAATCCCCGTAGAGTGAGTGTAATTCCTTTCCCTCAAGGGGTGACTACCATCCAATTTGAGTGCTCTCAGGGTATTCATTATTTTTAATTCTAAGTAAGTTACTTCACCTTACAAGATCCAGAACTCCCACCATGTATATTTCATTATTTTCCCACTTTTCACCTTGTATAATAGCAGGTATTCATTAAATATTTATTGATTTCATTTTATGTTTTACTTTCTTTATAAAGGTGCTTAATTTGAAAAGAACATCGAGGGGTCATTATATTTTATTAAAATATTAATAGGTATCTTGAAAATGCAAACACTTGAAAATTAAACAGTACTAGTGTAAATAACTCGTGGTGAGATTATCAATATTAATAGTAATTATCCCATAAGAAGACCAGAAGAAAATCAGTGTTGCCCTCACTCCTAGGGTTGTCAGATTTAATAATAAATAAATAAATTCTAAATACCCAGTTGGATTTCATTTTCAGATACACAGTATAAGTAGGTGCAGTGCAATATTTGGGATATATAAACTCATCCTGAAAAGTGTTTGTTTACCTGAAATTGGCTATAACTGTTTTAATCTGTGAAGTCTACTCAAATATCCCCCTTTTCTTTGTCTGCTACTTCCCTGAATGTAAAAATACCAAATCATGAGCTTTGAACTCTAGGCTTTGTGGAAGATCTGGCTGTGGAATGGGAGAAATACTTCTGTGGACTTCTTGCTAATTTACTTAACAGATGTTCTACCTTCTGAACACTGAGGACAATAGGAGGCAGTAGGAGGTAGGGGAATATAGGGCCCACAGTTGGGTTTAGAACTCTTCCAGCAGAAATCAGCTGATTACTTGGTATGTCTACAATGAAGCTGTAGAGCTTAGAATGAGATAAAGAAGATCACGGAAATATTAGCAGTTCTCTCTTCAAGGGCATTCTAAAGCAAAGTTATATTTAAAAAAATTGCCACCAATGTCTTATTGGATTACATTATTAGAGAACTTTTTTTCCTCGGTTAATTTCTGTTATATAGATTTATCACAATTTATTTGCAAACTATCAATGGCTGTATTTCCAAATTTTCATTATGTGGAAATAAATTAAAACTAACCAAATGAGAACGGGCAAAGCAATTTATTCAGTTTGCTGTACCAAGGGGTTCAGCCACCATCAATTGCATTTTGGCAGAGACTCAAAGACAGGCAGAGGAGTGAGAAAGTTTTTATAGAGGGTAAAAGGAAGGCTTCAGGTATGCCCAGTTAGAGGCCATTAGTAAGTTAACTAGAATTGAAACGAAGCACTGAAGCATAAGCCCAAGGCAAGACCTATTCTTTCCCGCTGCCACCTAAGCAATAGGAATCACTGGAGCAGCTTTGGTAGTTTCCCACTTTCTGCTGGAGTTGCTGCCTGTGGGAAGCCCCTTCCTCCAGTGTTAACCAGGCTTGAACATCAGAGTATCCTCTCTCCTCGTGGGGGTCTGGAGCAAGCAACAGCAGTTGGCAGGCATTTTACCACCCTCCACTAGTAGACCCACTGGGGCTCAGACTGCAAGCAGAGGTGGCAGTGATGACCAAGCAACAGTGATTCCCTCCCAAGCTGTCCTAGGACAGGCAGTTCCACTGGGGCTGCAGAACAAGGTTTTCCTTTATGGGAACAAGCTCTGGCATAGAGCCCCACAGCCCCTAGTTCAGTGATACAGGGAGGACCCACTGGCCCACCTGTAGGCAGTAGAGATGCCCATGGAGTCCCAGGCCAACACAGCAGGCTCACAGTATAGACCAACCTGCAGTGCTGCTGCAGGTCTTCCCAACACTTACATTATTACACCCAGCTATACTGAAGGGCTACCCAGTCCAGAGTGCCTCTGGCCCCACTGAGGCTCTGGCTCTGGCTGTGGCTCCTTAGAGCACATTAGCTCATGAGTCTACCCTGAGGTCAGGGCAGGTCAGATCTGCACAGGCACTGAGTTTTTCTTTTTATATTTGACATCTGGGTTGTCAGATGGACCAATCAGTTTCAGTCCTTTCATTAGTTAATTATTCAAATCAAAAAATGAAGAACGGCTTGATTGGTCCAAAATGGTCCATTCAGTCACTTAGAATTAAAAATAGTCCAATCAGTCTTGTAGGGTGGTGGGCCCTGAAAGAGGATATAAGGCAGGGCAGGAGCGTGCCTAAAGAATCTGTTTCTGGCCTCCAAAGAAAGCAACATCAGCAGCCGACCTCCACAAAAAGAAGTATCCAACAGCTGAGCACCAAAGAAAGAAGACAGAGAATTTCCCAGAGACCTGGCCACTGTACCTGCCTCTAGCCCTACTTCTAATATTGCCTGAAAAGAACACCACAGGCCATGGGACTGGTGTCTCAAAAAGCTGTTTGTTGTTGATGTAGGCCAACAAGTCACAAAGAGCCATTACACTGGTGTTTCTGACACTGCATGCTGGTGACCATTGGTAACTGGCACAACTGGCTACTGCTGTCCAGCATTGTTGATGGGTGGCCGTACTCTGTGTCCAGGTCACTTTTAAGAGCTATTTACACTGGTGTCTCTGACATTGCCTACTGGGTAGGCCAGGTCTGTGTCAGGACTATTGACAGGTGACTAGCACTTTGTGCCCAGGTGTCCTTGGGAGGTGTCCACCACTTCTGATTTTATGGCACCAAAGCCCAGTGCTTTTGCCTATGTTGTTGATGTCTGGTTCAGCATCTGGTGCTGTCCAGTCTGACTTTCAGACTGTTGCTTTAGGCTGTTGAGCGGTCATCTCAGTGAACCCACCTGTGAGCACCTCCAGCTGCCACTGCTTGACAGTATGTTACAAGATCTAGGCCTTCATTGATGGGACAATGCCATCTTGAATGAGCAACCTTTTGTTTGGGACTTCTGGACACTGTGGGAACTATCTGGGGTGAGATAGCTGGCCACTTGTGGCTTAGAAATTCTTTGTTTATACTGTTTGTTAAATAAATCCCATTGTTGTTTTCACTGAACCTGAGTGGTCTGATTGTGCATGTGGGTGAGAACCCACATACATTGGGTTATTGGCTTTTTGTTGTTGTTGTTGAGTTGTGTGAGTTCCTTGTAAATTTTTGTTATCAGTCCTTTATCAGATGTATTGTGTGCAAAGATCTTTTCCCAGTTGGTAGGGTGTCTGTTAGTTTTGGTTAATGTCTCTTTTGCTGTACAGAAGCTTTTTATTTTGATATAATCCCATCTGTTTATATTGTCTCTCACTTCCTTCACTTTGAGGGATGTGTCTTTCAAAATTTTGCTGAGATGTATGTCATGTAGAGTTTTGCCTATATTTTCTTCTATACATTTTATGGTTTCAGGTCTTACATCCAGGTCTTTTATCCATTTTGAGTTGACTTTTGTGCAGGGTGTGAGGTAGTAGCCAATCAAAAAATGGGCAGAAGAGCTCAAAAGGTACTTCTCCAAAGAAGAAAAGCAAATGGCCAACGGATACATGAAAAAATGCTCAACATCACTTATAATCAAGGAAATGCAAATCAAAACCACTATGAGATACTACCTCACACCTATGAGGATGGCACACATTAAAAATACAGGCAACAACAAATGCTGGAAAGGATGTGGAGAAAAAGGAACTCTTCTACACTGCTGGTGGGAATGTGAACTGGTCCAACCACTATGGAAAGCTGTATGGCGATTCCTCAGACTGCTAAACATGGAGCTTCCATACGACCCAGCAATCCCACTTTTGGGAATTTACCCAAAGGA
>PVIJ01022517.1:0-16000 GCA_004024925.1 Scalopus aquaticus
CCCCAATGCCTAAGCATTGGTGAGTTTCCTTCACCATCCACATTTAAATGATTAATCACAAATAAAGCATGCTGCAGAATTTGATGAGGAGACTTATATTTTAATTCACCTTCTTTTAATTTATTAATTTGAGTTTTAAGGGTTTGATGTGCCCGTTCAACAATGCCTTGTCCTCTGGGATTATAAGGAATTCCCGTACTATGAGTGATACGAAACTGAGAACAGAACAATGCAAATGCTTTAGATGTATATGCAGGAGCATTGTCAGTTTTAATAGCAGAAGGAATTCCAAGAACTGAAAAGGCGTATACCAGATGTTGAATTACGTCCTTAACTGCTTCTCCAGTACAGGCTGAAGCCAAAATAACATGAGAGAAAGTATCCACTGAAACATGTACATGGGACAATTTTCCAAAGTCTGGGATATGAGTAACATCCATTTGCCATAACTTGTTAGTCGGAAGGCCTCTAGGATTGACTCCCATAGGGAGAGAAGGGAGAAACTGAGGACAGGTATGACAGTTTCTCACAATTTGTCTAGCTTCTTCTCTGGAAATATGAAACTGTTTTTGTAAAGCAGCCGCTGTCTGATGATGTAATTGATGGTCTTCGGCTGCACATTCAATTACAGATGCTACCACGGGAGGAGTATAGGAATCAGCTAAGGCGTTTCCTTTTGACAAAGGTCCCGGGAAGGTAGAATGTCCACGAATATGTCCAACATAGTAGGGACAGGTTTGATTTTGTAGCTCCCATTGTAATTGTTGTAACAGGTGAGCTATTGTGGACGAATAAGAGATGGGAGCTGTAATTACAGTAGGAAACAAATTAACAACGTATTTAGAATCTGTATATAAATTAAAGGTTGTAGTAGGAAGCACTTGAAAGGCATTGATAACTGCAATAATTTCTGCCTTTTGGGCTGAAGTTTCTCTGGTATCAAGAACAATTGGCTTTCTATTTTCAATTAATGTCACCGCTTTACCGGTGGCGGAGCCGTCCGTGAAAACAGTCACAGCAGGTTTAGGCAATGGTTTTACAGAAAATTGCTATGGGAAAATTACTGAATGTTTCATTAAAATTTGTAACATAGGGTTATTAGGTAAATGAAACAAAATTTGCCCAGTGTAGTTATATACTGACAGGTTCATCAATTTGCATTAAAAACTGCAACTGTTCTTTAGAATATGGAACCACCAATTGGCCAAATAATTCAACGCTTCTAATTCTCCCTTTTTTAATTATTTGAGCAACCAATGATGGATAAGCAGGTACTAGTTTGTTATGAGAAGACGGCAAATGTAACCACTCAAGTGGGCTGTTCTGCCATAGACATGCCGTGGGCGTATAAAAGGTTGATAAGACAATTAACATCCATGGCTGAGAATAATCTAATTGATGAACCTGAGCCTGACCAATAGCAGTTTCTACCTTCTGAAGCGCTACTTTAGCCTCAGATGTTAGACTTCGGGGGGAAGTTGGATGTGTATCCCCTCGTAGCACATCAAGCAAAGGTTTTAAATCAGCTGTAGTCAACTTTAAATAAGGTCTGACCCAATTAATATCTCCTAACAATTTCTGAAAATCATTTAATGTCTGTAAATGATCCGTCCTCAGCTGCAGAGGCTGAATGGAAACATGCTGAGAATGGATAACACGCCCCAAATAATTAAAAGGTGGGCTCGTCTGAATTTTCTCTGAGACACAATCAAACAATCAGATGTTAAGTCCCTAGTAAGGGAATTTAGAATTTGTTGTAAAACATCTGAGTCCGAATGAGCTAGGAGAATATCATCCATGTAGTGAACAATATAAGCTGATGGAAAACGAACTGCCCAATACAGAGGCACATATAGAAGAGCATCCAGGCAGTGCCCAGGAAACCACATTTTATTCCTGTGAGAAAAACCTCTAGTGCCTAAGATGCCTTCTAACAATGCTTGCTGCAATGCAGAATGACTATGAAAACAAGCAGCAAATTGAAAGTACAATTTTAGGTGGAAAGGTTATTTATATGTAACTTTACTCAAAAAAATATGTAACTCATACAGTTATATCATTTCTGGGTTTTAACATTCTTTTCCTGTGAGAAAAACCTCTATTGCCTAAATGCCTTCCAGCAATGCTGCTGCAATATGTAATGACTATGAACACAAGCATTAATTCAAAATTTCAATTTCAGGTGAAAAGTTTATTTATGTGATTTTATTTATTTTTGTGATTTTCCTCAAAAACTAGTAACATATACAATAATCTCACTTCTGGGTTTTAACATTCTATTCCTGTGAGAGAAACCTCTAGTGCCTAAAATGCCTTCCAGTAATGCTGCTGAAATTTGGAATGACTATGAAAACAAGTGCTAACTTGAAAATTTAATTTTAGGTGAAAAGGTTATTTATATGTGATTTTACTCAAAAAAATAAGTATCATATACAGTATCTACTTCTGGGTGAGAAAAACTTCTAGTGTCCAAAAGGCCTAAGAACAGAGTTTATGGGTGCAAATGCTAATCACTATGAAATAAGGCACTAACTCTGAAATTCCAATGTTTTATGAAACAGTTACTTATATGTGATTTTCCTCAAAAAATAAGTAACATATACAGTTATCTCACTACTTGGTTTTAACATTCTGTTCCTGCAAGAAAAACATCTGAGGGCTAAAATGCCTTCCAGCAATGCTTGCCAAAATGTGAAATGACTATGAAAACAAGCACTAACTCTGAAAATTCAATTTTAAATGAAAAGTTTATTTATATGTGATTTTCCTCCAAAACTAAGTAACATATACAGTTATCTCACTTCTGGGTTTAACATTCTATTCTTTTTTTTTATTTATTTATACATACAAGCTGGGGTACAAGCCAGAGGTGTGGGGCGGCGAGAGGGTTCACCGGAGACAGAGCGGGTAGCAGAACAGGCAGATCAGAAATGCACTGCTGAGGGGAGCAGCGGGTGAGACAGGAGAGGTCTGCCGCACTATGTGGGATTCTCCCTGGCCAGGCGTCGAACTCGCGTCGCCGCTGCCGACAGCTCCACAGCGCAGCGCTTAACTGCTGTGCCACCGGGGAGGCCCAACATTCTATTCTTGTGAGAAAAACATATAGTGCTCAAAAGGCCTAAGAACAGTGCTTTTGGGAGAAAATGCTAATCATTAAGAAATAAGGCAGTAACTTTGAAATTCCAAGGTTTAATGAAGCAGTTATTTACATGTGATTTTACTCCAAAAAATAAGTAACATGTAGTTATCTCATTTCTGAGCTTTAACATTTATTTCCTGTGATAAAAACCTCAATTGCCTAAATGCCTTCCAGCAATGCTGCTGCAATCTGGAATGACTATGAAAACAAGCACTAATTCAAAAATTCAATTTTAGGTGAAAAGTTTATTTGTATGTGATTTTACTCCAGAAAATAAGTAATATATGCAGTTATCTCACTTCCGTATTTAAAAATTCTATTCTTGTGAGAAAAGCCTCTAGTGCCTAAAATGTATGCCTGCAATGCTTGCCACAATGTGTAATGATTATGAAAACAACCACTAATTCTGATAATTCAATTTTGGGAGACAAGGTTATTTATATTTGATTTTCCTCTAAAAACTAAGTGACATATAGAGTTATCTCACTTTTAGGTTTTAACATTCCATTACTGTGAGTAAAACCTCTAAGCCTAAAATGCCTTCCAGCAATGCTGCTGCAATATGTAATGACTATGAACACAAGCATTAATTCAAAAATTCATTTTTAGGTGAAAAGGTTATTTACATGTGATTTTCATCAAAAACTAGTAACATATATAGTTATTCATTTCTGGACATTAATATTCTATTCCTTTGAGAAAAACCTCTAGAACCCAAATGGCCCAAGAACAGTGCTTTTGGGGGGAAAATGCTAACCACTATTAAATAATGCACTAACTCTGAAATACCAATGTTTTATGAAATATTATGAAACTTATATGTGTTTTTTCTCAAAAAATAAGAAACATACAGTTATCTCACTTCTGGGTTTTAACATTCTTTTCCTGTGAGAAAAACCTATAGTGCCTAAATGCCTTTCACCAATGCTGCTACAATGTGGAATGACTATGAAACAAGAACTAATTCGAAAATCCAATTTTACATGTAAAGGCTATTTATATGTGATTTTACTCAAAAAAAAAAAAAGAAGTAACGTATGCAGTAATCTGATTTCTGGGTTTTAACATTCTAATTCCTATGAGAAAAACCTCTAATGCCCAAAATGCCCAAGTAAGTGCTTTTGGGTGAAAATGCTGAATCAGTATGAAATAAGGCACTAATTCTGAAAGTCCAATGTTTAGATAAAACTTATATGTGATTTTCCTCCAAAAAAAGTAACATACAGATATGTCACTTCTGGGTTTTAGCATTCTTTTCCTCTTAGAAAAATTCTAGCGCTCAAAATGCTTCCCATCAATGCTTGCCGCAATGATTAGAGCTGTTCAGAGACTGGCTTGAGCACAGACCTGGAAAAGGTTTACCTCACTGCTCCCTTTGGACTTTATCTGTTCTCCAGCCTGTGACCTCTTCGAGGTCACCATCATTCTGCGTGACCATAGCACTGCGATACCTCGTCACCAAGGCCTCCATGGTCCTGGCGCCCTTCATTGGACCTCCGGACTAAGACATGTCCCACTGCAGACTTTAGTAAAGGTTCTTTGGATACTTTGATTTGGCTTCCCTTGTGTGATATAATTTTGAGTGATCAATATAAAATTAAAATTCTCCTTGAGAGCCAACTGAAGCTTGCTATTTACTCGCGACAGATTGGCACAGTTGGTTTAAATTAAGCCAAAATTGATTTATGGTTCTAAGCGGCTAGCCACATCCAAAGGCACACCAGGCACTGGCTAAGACCTGCTCTGGTAGGGGCTATGTTAGAATGGGCATTTCACCTGAACAGGGACAACCTCCACATAACGAGCTCAACCTTTACGGTGATTTAACCTGGAAGCGGTATAGCAAGAATCACCTCCAAAAGGCATGCCTGGAACCTGGTTAAGACCAATTCTCGTAGGGGTTCGCTAACCTTAGAAGGGACAGCATGAGTCACCTCCAGAAGGCATGTCAGCAAACTGACTAAGACAGGTGTGGAAGGGATTCGCTGGGCCACCCAATAGGTTTCAAGGTGAGTTTGCTTTGGTAGGTGTCCGCCAATGAATGCCTGCAAATTAAATTTATGAGAGGTTGTTTGTCAAAAATAATATTCCAGTTAGCAGATAAACAACTCAGGGACTTAATTACAAATGGCAATCGTAAGAGTGCACTTGCCTGGTATATAAAGAAAAAACAGGTTAAGCTCTTATTTGAACTGGCATAGAATAATACCTATTTTCTTAAATAAAGTACCAGAAAAATGTTCAGAAAGCTTGCGTTTTGGTGAAAGGACTCCGGTAAGGAGTTGCCCGTGTCCAGCCCCTGGAGAAGAGTAGAAAAAAATCACACAAGACAAACTGAAGAAATTTGGAAAAGGAATGGATATATGTCTAATACAAGGCAACCCTGAAGAATTTCCAGCATTTTTTTAAAAAGATTTATTTATTTATACATACAAGATGGGGTATAGGCCAGAGGTGCGGGGTGGCGAGAGGGCTCACCAGAGACAGAGTGGGGAGCAGAACAGATAGATCAGAAATACACTGCTGAGGGGAGCAGCAAGCGAGGCAGGAGAGGTCTGCCGCACCATGTGGGATTCTTCCGGACTGGGCGTCCAACTCGCATCGCGCGCTGCCGACAGCTCCACAGCACAGTGCTCAACCGCAGCGCCACCAGCGAGGCCCCGATTTCCAGCATTTTTGTGTAAAACAATTGCTGACATGAATGCACGTAAAGGGAAAGAATTAGCCAGGAAAATATTAGAAAGATCAAAAAACAACCTGTTCCTATATGATAATGTGACTGAAATAGATGAAGTTACCAGAAGGAAAAACAAATGGTATAGTTTGCTCCTAGCCACAATAAAAGAAGTGTGTACATGTACTAGAAAATCAGAAACTAGTATGGAAATTAGAAACTTTACTAGGATAGAATTATGAAAGTATAGACAGGATTTTGCATAAAAAGAAACCCGGGATGTAGAATTTGTATTTAAATTATGGTCAGAACGAGCAAATGGAATAATATTGAGTGGGAGAGAAATGAATATGATTGCAAGAACAGCAGAAAATTCAGTAGTCCTGAATAAATTACATAGGATTACTGAAGACCAATCAGATGAGGAAAAATCAATTTTTGACTGGGTAGCAAGAAGTATGAAGAAATGCCTTTCCTAGTATAGATTTGGATTCATTTAATACCCAGATTAGATTGAATACTATTAATCAAGCTATCTGACTTTGTAGAAAAATTGGGGTGTTATTGTTAATTTACAGCAGGAGTGCATTAACTCCAATGGCTGTACAAGTCAATCAAGGAATTAAGAAATGTCATAATTAAGGAAGGACTACCGCATCTCAGACTGACACTAACATCTGCATTTATGGGCTTAGCCCAAATGCAGCAGTTGTTGGATTACTTTCACAAGGCAAGAGAACTGGAGGAAAGAAAGCAACTTTTACCACAAAAATGGGGGGATGGAGAAAATTCATCCCTAACTTAGGTCAAAGACACCCAATGATCAAAAACCCTGTCTCATTCACGACAATAAACAGAATGAGAAATATTCACTGGAATAAAACAAACAGACAAAAATGGACCCATTAAGCAAAACGGAACCAATAGACAAAATAGACAAAAAAGGCGGTTTAATAATCCACCATACAGTGTGCTTCCATGTAGATTTCAAAGCATAACAAAACCCAAACAAAATCCCCCTGCCAAAAAATGAAAAAGGCCCTGGCAACGGGGCTGCAACTGAGACACTTATCTGATGAAAACCAGCCATTTATAACTCTGGCCGTGGAATACAAAACCAAACATACAACATTAAATTCTTGACTGATACAGGAAGTCTAATTACAATAATCAAAGATAATACTGAAATTAACAAAAAAAGAGTTATAATTGGTGGAATAACTGGCAATATAACCGGTTATAAAATTCAAATTAGAATAAAAAATTATGATAGGAAATTAATTAATTGTGGTGTAATTTCTACTGAAACACCAGAAAATATATTAAGCATGGATTTAATACCAATTATATTTAAAAAGAGTATACCTTTGCAAAAGTAGGCAAAAATAATTTATACCCACAGTGTTGTCTGTCCGAGCTTGTCATACAACCTATTCAAGTACCTAAAACAAAGCCTACGCTTACTAAGCAATATCCTTTTAAAGGAGGTCACAAGGAGTTAGCTGGCAAAATTAAAGAACTATTAAAGGAAGGAATTATATAAAAAGCACAATCATTTAATTATAACAGCCCAGTATGGCCAGTGCTGAAACCCAGTGGAGAATATACATTTACAGTAGACTTTAGAATTCTAAACAAAATCACACTAGAGATGAAAGGTGCATTACCAGAAGTGGGTGAAATAATTAACACTGTTACAAGAAAAAATCCAAAATACTTTGCAGCTATAGATTTATCTAACATGTTCTTTAATATACCTATTAGCAAAGATTCTAGGGAAATGACATTTACATGGGAAGGTAAACAGTACCAATTCACAAGGTTGCCACAAGGATAAAAACATAGCCCAGTTATAGCACATGCCATCATATCACAACAACATTTATTTGAACTAGATTTAAAAAGTGAAGTTTTAAGATATGTGGGTGATATATTAATAATTGGAGATAATAAACAACAGCTAGAAAAGAACTTACAGACACTAGTTAAGCATTTGACAAAAAAAGGATGGACAATAAATGGGGATAAAATTCAAAAGGTAGATACACACAAAAAAATTTAGGACTATATTGGACCAGCGAAGGTAACAGAATATCACCAAAAGTAATAGACAAAATAAAAAATATACCTACCCCAACTAATAAGAATGAGGCACAAAAATTAATAGGATTGTTTGGATACTGGAGAAATCATATACCATATTTGCAAAATCTGTTAAAACCAATTTATAAAACAACAAGAAAGGCAATAGACTTTTTTTTATTTTATTGTTATTGTTACTTATGTCTTTTACATTATTGTGTATTCCCCTTAGTTTTCCCACTACCAATTGACCCGTGAACTGTCACCATAGTCCCCAATGCTCCCCTCTCCCCCATTCTGAGACCCTATCCTCCCCCTCTCTCACTGAATGTCTCTCTTTTATTTGGTTCCCCTATATACCTGTTATAAGTGAAACCATTCAATATTTTTCTTTTTCCTTTTGGCTTGTTTCGCTGAGCATGATCCCTTCTAGCTCCATCTATGTTGCTGCGAATTGCATTTGTTTATCTTTTTTGAATGCTGAATAGTATTCCATTGTGTATATATACCACATCTTCTTGATCCAGTCATCTGTTTTTGGGCATCTGGGTTGTTTCCATGTCTTAGCTATTGTGAACAGTGCTGCTATAAACATGGGGTGCATGTACCCTTTTGGACTAATGTTTTTGTGTCCTTTGGGTAGATTCCCAAAGGTGGTATTGCCGGGTCATATGGAAGCTCCATTTTTAGCAGTTTGAGGAAAGGCCATACGGCTTTCCATAGTGGTTGAACCAGTTTGCATTCCCACCAGCAGTGTAGGAGAGTTCCTTTTTCTCAACATCCTCGCTAGCATTTGGTGTTACCTGTTTTTTTAGTGTGCGCCATTTTAACTGGCATGAGATGGTATCTCATTATGGTGTTGATTTGCATTTACCTGATTATAAGTGATGTTGAACTTTTTTTTTGTATATCTATTGGCCATTTGCTTTTCTCTTTGGAGAGCGTCTTTTTAGCTCTTCTGCCCATTTTTTGACTGAATTGTTGACTTTGTTTTTGTTGAGTTGTGTGAGCTCCTTGTAGACTTTTGTTATCAGTCCTTTATCAGTTGTATTGTGTGCAAAGACTTTCTCCCAATTAGTAGGGTGTCTGTTTGATTTGATTAATGTCTCTTTTGCTGTACAGAAGCTTTTTAATTTGATGTAGTCCCAGCTGTTTATCTTTTCCTTGACTTCCTTCACTTTTGGGGATGTGTCCTTCAAGATTTTGCTGAGATGTATGGCGTGTAGAGTTTTGCCTATATTTTCTTCTATAGCCTTTATGGTTTGAGGTCTTACATCCAGGTCTTTTATACATTTTGAGTTGTTTTTTTTTTGCATGGTGTGAGATAGTAGTCTAGCTTCATTTTTTTGCATGCAGCAGTCCAGTTTTCCCACCATCATTTATTGAACAAGCTAAACTAGTTCCATTGTATATTCTTTGCTCCTTTGTCAAAGATTAGTTGTCCATAGATATGTGGATTTATTTATGGGTTTTCTATTCTATTCCATTGGTCTGTGCATCTCTTTTTTGTTCCATTACCATGCTGTTTTAATTATTATGGCTTTGTAGTATAGTTTGAAATCAGGGAGTGAAATCCCTCCATTTTCTTTATCTTTAGACAGGAGAATTTTAGCTATTCAAGGTTTTTTTTTGTGTGGTTCAATATGAATTTCATAAACAGTTGTTCTATTTCTTTGAATAATTCCATTGAAATTTTTATTGGAATAGCATTGAATCTGTAAATTGCTTTTGATAGGAGGGCCATTTTGATAATGTTAATTCTTCCAATCCATATGCAGGGGATGTCAATTTTTTTTGTGTCCACCTTCATTTCTCTTAATAGTGTGTTGTAGTTTTCTTTGTATAAGTCCTTTATCTCTTTTGTTAGGTTTATTCCCAGGTATTTGCTTTTTTTGGTTTCAATTTTGAAGGGAATGATTCTCTTAATTTCTTCTTCTTCAGACTGAGTGTTCGTACATAGAAAGGCTATTGGTTTTGTGCATTGATTTTGTATCCTGCTACTAATTGAATTGGTCTATTGTTTTGAGTATTTTTTATGGAGTTCTTAGAATTCACTACGTATATTATAATATCGTCTGTGAATAGTATCAGTTTAATTTCCTCTTTCTCTATTTGGGTTGCTTGTATGTGTTTCTCTTGTCTTATTGCTCTGGCTAGGATTTCCAGTATTATATTGAGAAGCAATGGTGAGAGTGGACATCCTTCCTTGTGCCTGATCTTAGGGGAAAGACTTTCAGCTTCTAACCGTTGAGGATAATATTGACTGTGTGTTTGTCGTATATGGCTTTTATTATGTTAAGGTATGTTCCTTCTATCCCAAGGATTTCAAGGGCCTTGATCATAAATTAATGCTGCACTTTGTTGAATGCTTTCTCAGCATCTCTTGATATGATAATATGGTTTTTCTTTTGTTTTTGTTGATGTTTTAGATTACATTAATTGATTTTCAGATGTTAAACCATCCTTGTGTCCCTGGAATAAATCCCACTTGGTCGTGGTTATCTTTTGGATGCATTGTTGAATACTGTTGGCTAAGATTTTGTTGAATATTTTTGCAACAGTGTTCATTAGAGAATTGGTCTGTAGTTTTCTTTTTTTATGTGTTGTCTTTGTTTAGTTTTTGTATTAGTGTAATGTTGGCTTCATAGAACATTTTTGGTAGTATCCCTGCCTTAATTTTTTGAAAGACTATGTATAATATAGGGACTAGTTCATTTTTAAATGTTTTGTAGAATTCGTTTATGAAACCAAGTCTTGGTCTTTTGTTTGGGTGAGTGTTTTGATTACTGTTTCAATTTCACTGCTTGTAATTGGCTTGTTTAGGTGTTCTATATCTTCTTTATCTAGTTTTTGGTGATTGTATACTTCTAGGAATTTATCCATTTCCTCTACGTTGTTAAACTTGTTTGCATATAGCTGTTCATAGTAGTGTCTGATTATTCTTTTGCTTTGTGCTGTGTCGGTTGTAATTTCTCCTCTTTCATTTATGATCCTATTTACTTCTGTTTTCTTCCACTTTTTCTTTGTAAGCCTGGCTAGAGTTTTGTCTATTTTTTTTTTCAAAGAACCAGCTTTTGATTTCATTGATCTTCTGGATTTTTTTAATTTACATTTCATTTATTTCTGCTTTGATTTTTATGATTTCCTTTCTTATACTAGCTTTTGGGTTTTTTTGTTGTTCATTTTCTAGTTCTTTGAGATGGGAGATTAGATTGTTTCTTTGAGTTGTTTCTTGATGTGAGCCTGATTTGCCATATGTTTCCCTCTTATTACTGCTTTTGCTGTGTCTCAAGTGTTCTGGAAAGTTATGTCTTCTTTGTCATTCATTTCCAGGAATTTTTAAAAATTCTTCTTTGATCTCCTCATTAGTCCAGTGGTCTTCCAGCAATGTGTGTTTCAATCTCCATGGAGTAAGAGGGTTCCTTTTTTTCTTTCATGGTTTATTTCTAATTTGATGACTTTATGATTGGAGAAGATAGTAGGTATGATTTTGATCTTATTGTATCTTTTGAGGTTTGTTTTGTGACCTCATATGTGATCACTCCTGGAGTATGATCCATGTGGACTTGAGAAAAATATGAATTCAGATTTTGGGGGGTGTAGTGCCCTATAGATATCTGTTAAGACCATTTGTCTAGGTCCTTATTTAGACATTTAGTGTCTTTGTTTATATTTTGTCTCTTTGATCTGTTCATTGGCGAGAGTGGGGTGTTGAAGTCTCCTACTGTATATGTATTTTCTCTAATGTTTGTTTTCAGAGATGATAATAATTGTCTTATATATTTTGATGCTCCTTCATTTGGGAAGTATATGTTGATGAGAAGTTATATCATCCTGCTGAATTGTCCCCTTTATCATGATGTAGTGACCATCTATGTCCCTTTTTACCTTTTTCAGTTTGAAATATATTTTACCTGATGTAAGTATAGCTGTCCCTGCCTTTTTTTTGGTCCATTTGCTTGTAGGAGTGTTTTCCATATTTTACTTTCAATCTGTGTTCATCTTTTGTAGCTAAATGTGTTTCCTGTAGACAGCAGAAGGTTGGGTTCTGTTTTTGATCCATCTTGCTATTCTGTGCCTTTTTTTCTTTTTTTTCAGATATTTATTTATGAATACAAGCTGGGGTACAGACCAGAGGCATGGGGCAGCAAGAGGGTTCACCAGAGACAGAGTGCGGAGCAGAACAGGGAGATCAACGGAAATACACTGCTGAGGGGAGCAGCGGGCGAGGCAGGAGAGGTCTGCCACACCATGTGGGAATCTCCCTGGCTGGGCGTCGAACTCATGTCGCTGCTGCCGACAGCTCCCCACAGTGCAGCGCTTAACTGCTATGCCACCAGGGAGACCCTACTCTGCCTTTTTTTTTAATGAGTTTAGTCCATTTACATTTATAGTTAATATTGATACATTGGCATCTATATTTGTCATTTTATTTGTCTTTTGTGGTTTTATTCCTTGTCTTATTCTGATCTTCTTTTTCATTCCTCTGTCGGTTTTGGCTTTAGGACTTCTTGTAATATTTTTTGGAGTAGGGGTTTAGTCATGATGAAATTCTGAAGTCTCTGTCTGGGAAGGTCCTTATCCTTTCTTCATAGAAGAAGGAGAGCTTTGAGGGATAAAGTATTCTTGGTTGGCACTTATTCTGTTGGAGTTTGTTGAATATGTTCTTTCATTCTCTTCTTGCCTGCAGTGTTTCTTTGGAGAAGTCTGATGTCATCCTGATTGGTTTTCCTTTATAAGTTATTTATTTCCTCCCCCTTGTCAGCTTCAATATTTTTTCCTTATCCTGTACTCGTGTGAGTTTTACTATTACATGCCTAGGTGTAGTTCTTCTAACAGCATGGTAATTTGGAGTTCTTTTTGCTTCTTGTATGTCTATTTTCATACTTGGGAGGTTTTCTTCTATCACCTCCTTAAATATTTTCTCTGCTCCTTGGGCCCTCTCCTCTCCATCTGGAATTCCTATAACTCTTATATTTCCTTTCTTCATGGTGTCAGAGTCAGATAGTTCTCGGATTGTTTCTTCATTCTTTTCCCTTCGTGCTTCTACTCCTTTTTGGTTCTTTTAATAGCTGCATCTTTGAGATTACTAAAGCACTCTTCCATTTCATCAGTTCTGTTTTCATTGCTTTTCCCAGAGTCTTTAGTTCAAATCTGTGCTAATTGGATTGATTCCATTGCAAATGCTTCCCATACTCAGAACATAAATATTCAATTTTTGAAAAAAGCGTGTGGACTTTGAAGCACTTAAATGTATCTCACCATTATGTCAAAAATAACGAATTAATATCTGAAAACTACCTTGGGTCAATATGACTGGGGAAGCAACCTGTAGCATACAAATGGAACCAAAGGTGATAATTTGGAAATGGTACATCCAAGAATTCATGAAAACCAATGGTCTGTAAAGTGGGGACGGGACATCATGACTTAGTGAACAAGTGGCAGTGATGACAATCCCACAACCACCACTGATTGCTGTAACAAAAAAGCACAGACCTATTGGTACATGGGGAATGGCACAGTCTGAAAAAATACAAAATACCTGGTTCACAGATGGCTCTGCCCTGATAGAAAATGGTAAGATGTGGTGGAAAGCAGCCACATACTGGCCTTCATATGGAAAGGTTCTGATAAAAGAGGGAGTGGACAATTCTGTGCAACATGCAGAAGTCTTAGTTTGGCTAGCTATACAACAATCCATAAAAGGAAACCTAAAATTTATTTATATGTATGATGATTCTTGGTGTGTTTGTAATGGTATTGCAATTTGGTCAATGAAATCAAATAATTGGCAAATTAATGGGAAATATGTTTGGTCAAAAGAGACATGGATAAAAATCCCAGAAGACAAAATTAAAATTATTATATAACACACTGATGCACATACTAGTAAAATACACCAGAAGCAAAGAAAATTGATATAGTTGATAAAATAAGTAGCTAGTATTAATTTAGTAAATGATAACAATAATTGGTAAGCAAATATACCAAAGCTAAAACTTAAAGTAAATACTGAATGGGAAATTCAGCCATAAATAAAAATAACACAAAAACCACAATGGAGAGAGTGATTTCATCAACATGCCGGTGGTGAAGGGACGCTAGTATCAACTCTCCCGAAGGGACGCTAGTATCAACTCTCCCGAAAGAGAAGCCGCTTATGAAGAGACATCAGCCAAACCCAGAGATGATCCAGAAACGCTGGATAAATCTAACACCCTCACGGGTGAGTAGGACCAGGAAAGAAGCTAAAAAGACTAAGGAGAAGAAAGAACTACCAGATCCCCTCCCACCTCACCTCAACGCAAAACCGGACCAGGAGACCAAGAGGAGAGGCACCTGAGAAGACCCAGAAAAAGAAAGGTGGGCAGAGACGTTTCCCCCGGCATGGCAGAGTGATAAACTCGAGACTGACACCAGCAGTCCCTCCAGGGAGCAACAGAGCCTGGGAGAGGGCAGAGTGCACTGGGGAAGTAGGTCATACATGGAACAAAGCCCCAGGCAGCCGGGCAGCCGAGGTATGGCCCCCCCATCTTCATTAAAGAGCCAGCACTCTACCTCCCCGCTGGAACAGAACTCTGGGGTAGTGGTCTACCCACTCCTTCAGTAACACTGGTAGTATCTAACCACTGGAGGAACTGCAGGGGGTGATAAAGAGAAAAAAAAAGCTCCCAGTTTTCCCAGCACCATTTATTGAATAGACTGTCCTTGTTCCACTGCATTTTTTTTTGCTCCTTTGTCAAAGATTAGTTGTTCATAGATATGTGGCTTTAATTCTGGGTATTCTATTCGGTTCCATTGGTTTTTGTGTCTGTTTTTGTTCTAGTACCATGCTGTTTTAATTATTATGGCTTTGTAATATAGTTTGAAATCAGGGAGTGAAATTCCTCCGTTTTCTTTCTTTTTCATTAGGAGGGCTTTAGCTATGCGAGGTTTTTTGTGGTTCCATATGAATTTCATCAGTAGTTGATCTATTTCTTTGAAGAATGTCATTGAGATTTTTAATGGAATAGCGTTGATTCTGTAAATTGCTTTTGGTAGGATTGCCATTTTGATAATGTTAATCCTTCCAATCCATGAGCAGGGGATGCCTTTCCATCTTCTTGTGTCTTCTTCTATTTCTTTCAACAGAGTTGTGTAGTTTTCTTTGTATAAGTCCTTTATGTCTTTGTTAGATTTATTACCAGATATTTCAATCTTTTGGTTTCGATTTTGAAGGGGATGAATTTCTTAATTTCTTCTTCTTCAGATAGGGTGTTTGCATATAGGAGGCTACTGATTTTTGTGCACTGATTTTGTATCTTGCTACTGTACTGAACTGGTCTATTATTTTGAGTAGTTTTTCTATGGAGTTTTTAGGGTTTTGTATATATATTATCATATCGTCTGCAAATAGAGAGTTTAATTTCTTCTTTTCCTATTTGAATCCCTTGAATGTCTTTCTCTTGTCTAACTGGACAGCCACATGCAAAAAAATGAAGCTAGACTACTACCTCACACTCTGCACAAAAGTCAACTCAAAATGGATAAAAGACCTGGATGTAAGACCTGAAACCATAAAATGTATAGAAGAAAATATAGGCAAAACTCTACACGACATACATCTCAGCAAAATCTTGAAAGACACATCCCTCAAAGCGAAGGAAATGAAAGACAATATAAACAGATGGGATTATATCAAAATAAAAAGCTTCTGTACAGCAAAAGAGACATTAACCAAAACTAACAGACACCCTACCAACTGGGAAAGATCTTTGCACACAATACATCTGATAAAGGACTGATAACAAAAAATTACAAGGAACTCACGCAACTCAACAAAAAAAAAGCCAATAACCCAATCAAAAAATGGGCAGAAGAGCTCAAAAGGCACTTCTCCAAAGAAGAAAAGCAAATGGCCAATAGATACATGAAAAAATGCTCAACATCACTTATAATCAAGGAAATGCAAATCAAAACCACTATGAGATACCACCTCACACCTGTGAGGATGGCACACATTAAAAATACAAGCAACAACAAATGCTGGAAAGGATGTGGAGAAAAAGGAACTCTTCTACACTGCTGGTGGGAATGTGAACTGGTCCAACCACTATGGAAAG
>PVIJ01022518.1:0-15999 GCA_004024925.1 Scalopus aquaticus
GGGCCAGATGGCGGGGGTGGGGCCAGATGGGGGGGCGGGTCAGGGGGCTACCACTCCACGGAGTGAGTGGGGTCTGGGAGGGGACCCTGAGGTTGCTGAGGATGGGCCGTCCTGGGGTCTCGGGGTGGGGCGCACACAACCAGTCGCCAGCCCAGCGCAGCAGGGGTTCTCAGCCCTGGGGGGCGGGGCGCAGCTCTTTACCTTTGATCTGCTTGTTCTCGGCGAGGAAGCGCATGATGCGGTCGGAGGGGATGGCGAAGGAGATGCCAGCCGCCACCTTGAGCGTGTTGATACCGATGACCTCTCCGTCCTGGGCGGGGAGGAGAGCGGGGTCACTCGGGGCCCAGGCAAAGGGTCTGCAGCTCAGCCGAGAGCTCAGGACGCCAAGCCGGCCTGGGCAGGGCCCCAGCTGGCCAGGGGCCCCCACTGCTGCCCGCGCCATCGAGGGCGGAGAGCACGGGCGCCCGCACAGCCTCCAGACTGCTAAGTGCCTGTGGCCTGCGCCCTCCCCTCCCTTCTGGGAGCTGTGCCGGGCGGGCCCAGCACCCCGCAGCACCCCTCCCCCACTCCTCTGTCCCTTTGGGGCTAGCCTGCGGGCCCCCCACGAGGCCGGTGCCCTGGACAGTCTGCCGGCAGCAGCGCCCTCTCCTGGCATGCTCCAGAAGAGCCCCCACAGACTGGCTTTCCCGGGCACCCCTGGGGCTGAGGCCTGGGGCTCTCAGGGGCCCCCTTTGGGCCCAGGCAGAGCTCTGGATCAAGGCACACTTTGCTTGGCCCCCACTGCCGCCCGCTGGGCTCCTGAGGTGGGCCCCCCAGAGGACTGAGGGACCCGGGCCGACCCTGTCTGCCCTTCCCCCGGCCTCCTGGGCCCAGTCGGAAGCCTCTTAGGAGTTTGCTTGAAAGCCTGTGGGAAGGCTGGCCCCGCTGGCAGCCTGCGGGGAGTCGGGGTGCAGGCGCCTCCACTGCCATGGGCCACCGGCCTCTCCGCCCCCGCCCCGCCACAGCCGGGCGGAGCCGCCGTGCCCCCAGAGCCAGGACAGATGCCCCCGCCTCCAGGAAGCCCTCCGTGATCCTCGTCCCTCCAGAGCTCCACAGACGCTGCTGTGCCCCATGGGGGACCCCAGGTGGGCCCCCCAACCTGCATCTGGCGGCTCTGGGCCAGAGCTCTGGGCTGCACCGCCTGACTTATTCTGGAAAAGTCTCAGCCGGGATGAGAAGGAGCCTGACCTGTCCCCGCTGGGAGAGGGTGACAGTTGGGGGGGGGGACACCTGTCTTGTTCGCAGGTAAAGGTGAGGCGGCAGCCTGAGGGCTGAGGGCGGATCTGTCCGCAGGGCCCTGGGCCCTGCTGGGAGGGTCTCATCCCGGCCCCCCGCCCTGTGTGGGCAGCCCCGCCCTGCGGACACTCACCAGGTTCACCAGCGGTCCCCCGGAGTTCCCGTACTGTGGGGGGAGAGGGGCGTTAGCTGGGCTGGGAGCCCCCGGGTGCCTGCTTCCCCCACAGGGGCCGCCTGGAACTGCACCCCGCCACGTGGAGAGGCCTCCTGCCGCCCCCCATCTCACAGACGGGAAAGCGGGGGCACAGAGCCAGGTGGAGGGCGTCTGAGGACTGGGGTAGCCCGGCCACTGCTCCCCGCAGACGCCCTCCCGTGTGGCAGACCGGCGGCGTGGGGTGCAGGAGAGCCCTACCTCTCGGCACCCCCACTCGCCGCCAGGGGCTCCTGCAGACACCGGTGTCTGGGCAGAGTGCGGGGAGGGCAGAGTGGGGCAGGCACCGGGCGCAGACGCAGAGGCCGGCCCCGGAGGCACCTGCCTGCGCCGCAGCCCTTCCCGCGCAGGGGCAGCCTCGAGCCCGTCCAGGGGCCCAGCGCCCCTTCAAGCGGCGACGCGCTGCCGCAGTGGACTCACGTTGATGATGGCGTCCGTCTGGACGTAGTCCATGTCCGAGTCCCGCAGCCCCAGCTCCCTGCCGTCCCGCTGGGCCGTGCTGACGATGCCCGTGGTCACCGTGTTCTGCAGGGCGAAGGGGCTGCCGATGGCCACCACGAACTCCCCGGGCCGCAGGTCGGTGGAGTGGCCCAGCAGCAGCGCCGGCAGCTTGTTCTGGGGGAGCATGGGGCCGGTCAGTCTCGGGGGAGCCCACCTGGGCCCGGGAGCCGTCCAGGAGGCGGAGGGTGGGGGGCGAGGGGAGGGCCAGGCCTTTGACACTGGCCCGCTGAGCGCGGGGAGACCCTGGGGCAGAGGCTCAGCTACCCCGGCCGGGCGTGGCCTCTGGGGCACCGACCCGCTGGCGCTTCAGGTCCCTCTGAAAACCCAGAGAAGGCGCGTGTGGCCACTCCCTGTCCCCCGCCCAGAGGCCTCTGCAGCCCTGGGCCAGCTGGGCAGACCCCGGGCAGCCCCGCCCGCCCGATACGGACACGAGGAACCGCGGCCCGGGGAGACGGGGCAACTGCCCCGAACTGCTGTCGCCCCACACAGCCCCCCAGGACAACCGCATCCCCAGGCGGGCCTCGGGACCCCTGCGGGCGGGGCACGGAGCACAGGGGCGTGTCCAGCCCGGAAGCCCGCCTGCCTGGCCCCGCCTGCCCCGGCCGCTCACTTTGGGGTGGATCTTGACGGTGGCGATGTCCGCCTTCTTGTCGATGTCCCTGATGGTGGCCTCATAGGAGTCGCCGTTCTGTAGCTGCACCTTGAGCTGCTGGCGGCCCGAGGCGGGCCTGGAGCTGGACACCACGTGCGCGTTGGTCACGATCAGGCCGTCCTCCGACATGACGAAGCCCGAGCCGCTGGACAGGGGCACGTTGCGGCCGAACAGGGGGTGTCTGTGAGGGACACGCGGGGTGAGCGTGGGCGTGGTCCCCACCGTGAGAGGGGCGGCCGGGCCTGGCCAGGGAGTCCCTCACAGGCCTGTCCTCCCCGACACGGCGGCCTCAGCGTCTGCCTCGGACACGGGGCCCAGGGGCCAGGTCAGTGCCCGCTGGTGGGAGGAGGGTGTGGACACAGGGCAGAGCGGGTGCCCGCTTGGTCCCCGGGTGCGCTTAGCAGAGGCAAGCAGGAGAAGGGGCCACAGGCCGGTCTCCAGGCAGGAGACGGGACGGGAAGGGGCGTTTCTCTGGGCAGCGGCCTGTCACGGGGCTGCTGGGCACCAGGGCACCGCGCGCTCCCTCGGGCCGGGCAGTCACTTAGTGCCTCGGCCACCCAGAGGCAGGAGGGTCTCTGGGTTACAGGTGGGGGAGCGGAGGCCGGAGACACGCCCGTTCCCGTCTGCACCGGCTTCTGCCCCGGCCAGCGCCGCGCGCCCAGGGCTGCTCCCGGCCCACCCGACACTTCACGGCTTGTCTGCAGAAGGGGCCCGAGGCACCCCGGACACCTCACGGGTCAGGGGTCACAGTCGGCGGCTTCGGGCCTGATGGTCATCTCGTCTGTCTGGGACGTCTCCGCCCCACCCCACACCCGCCCACCCGCTGGGCCGGGCACGCAGCCCCGGTGGGCCTTCGTGGAGCCTGTCCAGCCGCAGCCCGCAATTAGCAGGCCGGGGCCCGCGCCCGGGGCCTCCTGGAAGCCGAGGGCCTGCCCGGCCAGGCTGCCACTTAGCACATCCAGCTGTCATTTCCTCAATGACAGGCCTCGGGCCGGGCCCGGGAGGGCAGCGGGGGGTCAGCAGAGTGTCGGGCTGGTCTGGGGCCAGGGAGGCCCGGCCCGGTCGGGAGCTCTGCACGGGGGGCATGGACAGCCCACGCCCCCTCGTCCCTGTCCAGCAACGGGGACGTCAGCGCCACCTTCCGGGCTCCGCAGAGGACGCAGGAGTAGGTTGCGGAGGGGCCACGGGGAGGGGTGCGGCTGCGGGCACTGCCGGGCTGCCCCGCTGGGCCCGGCGCAGGGACGCGTCCCCCGAGCTTGGCTGAGGGTCTGCGGGGGCGTAGGGCGAGCACGGTCTCTGGCCTCCGGGAGGGTGGAGGAGGGCAGGGATGCCCAGGGACGCGGGCTCCCACCAGGCGGGACGCTGCGGAGCCCGGCCGCCGGGCACTGGCCGGCTCTGCCCTGGGCCAGCTGATCCTCTGCCTCTGTGGGCGCAAGGCCCGGGCGGCCCCAGGGAAAATGCAGCGAAAACAAACAAGGCCGGGGGTGGCCGGGCCCCATGACTGTCCGCTCTGGCGGCGCCCGGCACCGGGCAGTGGGTGGCCGGCCGATCCCTATCAGGACAGACGGGGGTGCGGCCCGCGCCCCATCTGGCTGTTGCCGCCGCCACACGGGCGCGGAGGGCCAGACGCGCTCTCAGCCGCCGGCAGTCGTGCTGTCTGGGGCGACCCAGGGTTCCGGGAGCCGTCTGCACCCAGGAGGGAGTGCTCGGGGGCAGGGAGCCCCGGCCACTGGCCCCCTGCTCGCCCACTGCCCCGTGGGGCTGGGGCCAGACCGGGGCGGCCAGCGGCCCAGGGCGGGGAGGGCAGGGAGGGCGGTCGGGGGAGGGCGCCTGGCCTGGCCGCTGGCCTCGGCGCCCCGTGCGGGTCCCGGCCGGCGGGCGGGGCGGGCTGGGCACGCACCTCAGGAAGAGCTCGATGTGCACCACGGCCGGCGCGATCTTCTCCACCACGTCCGCGATGAAGTTGAACCTGTAGCGCGGGCTGGCCAGCTGGTGAAGACCTGCACTGGCACGAGAACAGGCGCGTCAGCGGGGCCGGCCGGCAGCCCGCCGCCCGGGAGGGCGCCCCCGCGTTCAGAACCCCCCAGAGCACCAGACATCTGGAAGGGGGGCTCACCCCAAGGACGGTCACGGCTAAACGCCCTCGTGTGGCCTCACTGGGCCGTCGGGAGGCCCAGAGAGGCCAGGCGCTCGCCCTGGGCTGCGGAGCTGTGATGCTGACCAGGTCCCTGCCCGCGGCCTGCCCAGGGCAGCAGGGCCCTGGCACGAGGAAGCCGTCGGCCCCCCTGCTCTGGCCAGTCCCTGCAGGCCTTGGGCTAGTACAGAGACCACAGGGCCTGGCGGGCCCCCTGGTCAGCCGCCTGCGCTGCCTCCAGCCTGGCCACCGTGCGGCCCCGTCGATGGTCTCTCTGGCCAGCCCATTTGCCAGGCGGTTCGTGAACTCCCCGGACCCCCGCTGGCTCAGACGTCTGCCGCGCCAGTCCGCACCCCTCTGCCCGGGCCCCCAGAGGCAGGCCCCATTGGAGCCTGTGCCCCCAGCTGGCACCCCCACATGCACCAATTGTGGGGGGCATTCAGGAGGGTGGAAAGAGGAGCAAGGGCAGGGAAGGACCCTCGCTGACCCAGCACATAGTAGGTCCACGCCACAAAGAACCGTGTTCAGCTGTGAACTGGGAACAGCTTCACCAGAATGGCATCGTGGCCCATTTTATGTCCCAGGAAGTGGAGGCTGGGCGAGGGCAGGTCGGGGGCGAGGGCAGGCCTGGCGCTGGTCCGGGGTCCTGAGGACTCCGGGCCCCCGAGCCCCGGCCCGGGGCCTGAGCCCCTGCAGGCTCCCGGTCCGCCAGGCCTGTCCCTTTAAGCCGCCCTTGGTGCCGGTGGGGAGGGGGCGGGGGCAGCGCAGGGCTTCCTGGCCCTCCTCCCCACACACGATGAGTCAGCCATGAATCAGTGGGGAGGACTCGCTCCCACCGCATGAAACCTCTCCGCATGGAGACCTCGCCCGCCCGGAGCGGGCTGTTTGTGTGTGGTTTCCACAACCCCCACCCTGTCCTCGCGCCAGAGTTCTGAAGTCAACAGTCAGTCTGACCAGATTCAGCTGTTGGCGTTTTTTGTTTGTTTTCAAAAATAAGCTGTTATCCGCAGGCCTTGGAGGTTTTCAGCAGGAGGAAGCTGACGCTGCAAAGCGCTCAAGGCCAGGTGTCCAGCTGCCCCCGGCACAGAGGGACGGGCCAGGCCGCAGCTGCACCGCCAGTGCTCCCTGCAGAGGGGCCGCGGGCCTGAACAGGACCTACTATGTGCAGCTCCGCACTCACAGCTGTCGCCGAGCACAGGAACCAAGGCCCAGAGCCCAGACGTCCCCAGGGCCACCGTGTCCGCTCATGGTGGACGCACAAGTCCACGCCAGCTCCTGACCATGTCCAGCCTGCCCAACGGGGCATGCCAGTCCCCAGGGTGCACGGGCAGAGCCAGGAGAGAGGCCAGGTCCTGTCCACTCACCCCATTGCCCGGGACTCAGAAGCCCCCACCCTGTGGGGCGGGCTGAGCTCCGTGGAGGCGTGGTCAGCGGCAGACGGGAGGCCCCGCAGCCGGCCCTGGCTCCCCGGCTCCTCAGGCGCAGGGCCTTCGCACAGCCAGCGCCCTCTGCAGCAGTCCCTGCCCCACGTGCAGAGGCCCAGGCCATGGAACCGCCTCTGGAGCCTGCCCCGGCCTGGCCCTCTGGGTCCCGAGCCCCTTAACCCCGTCCCCCGCGCTGTCGCTCTGACCGCCCGAGGCCTGGACACCCATGCCCGGTGGCCCGCCCCACGCACGGAGCGGGGAGCTGCGAGGGAGTGAGCGAGAGGACGGGGCATGGACGTCCTCTGCGACAGAGACCCGCCTAGCCCTCCCCACCCGGCTCCCCACAGCGGCCTCCACCCCCCCCCCAGGGGCAGGATTTGGAGCGCCAGGAGCCGCCTCAGGGGTCCCACTGGTCCCCAGGACAGCCGGGCAGGACTCGCAGCTGCCCCCATGCCAAGGTGGCTCAGCCCCCGCTGGCCGCCTCTTACAGGAAGCCCTCCTGCCTTGACTAGCCAGCAGTGGGGCTGCCTGGGTGCAGGCTCCCAGTGGGTGCTGAGTGAGGCCAGGGCGGCTGGGCAGGCCCTCTGCATGCAGCCTCGGCCCCTCCCCTCCCTGACACTCCGCCTCCACACCCCAACCCCAGGCGCGAGTGAGGCGTGCGCGCGACGGTCTTTGGGTGTCTCCGCACATCAGCCAGCCCCCCGGGCAAAGCGCTCCTTGGTCCATTGTCCAGTGACCCAGGGAGGGCCCTCCGGCACCCCATTTTACAGACAAGGGGAGTGAGGTGCGCATGGGAAGGGCTAGGGCTGGGGTCCCCCCGGGCAGTGGGGCCTGGGGGGGCAGAACTGAGCCTCAGTCCGTGCCCAGCCCCTCACCTGCTGGACGGCCTGTGCCCAGCGCCTCCTGGGTCCTCCTCTGCGTGGACCACCTTGGGGCCCACTCCTCCACCACCGTTCAGGTGGCCGTGTACATGCCACCTCCTGCAGGAAGCCTTCCCTGATTGGCGCCTCTCCAGCGCTGGAGGCTCCTCCCTGTTGGAGCCGCTCGCTCCACAGCATCACCCCCCCGGCCCAGGCTGGAGGAGGAAGCGTGGGCAGGAGGCCTCACCAGGTGTCTCCTGAAGGCACTGGGGCCACGGCTGGGCTCCATGGGGCCAGCTGAGCTTACAGCGCCCTCTGGCCTGCGGGGAGGTCCAGGGAAGGGTGGGAGCCCGGGCGAGCCCACCCCAGGGGCTGCTGTGAGATGCCCCCCTCGTCCCAGGCTGGCAGGCGGGGTGCAGGGGGCTGGGGGTGCCGGGGGCTGGGGACAAGCCCGGGAGGAAAGGACAGCGGCGGGCGCCCGAGGCCACTTCTCTGGCGGGGGCCCGCCTGCAGCGGGGCCGGCACCCTGCCAAGTGGCTCCCAGAGCCAACGCCAAAACGCACAGCCCAGGGAAGTGCTAAAAGGATTAAAAAGGAAAAGCAACCGAAGCCCCGACACAAACAAAGCCGAGACGCTGTCAGACCTCTGGGTGCGGAGCTGCTTCTGAGCCGCCACCTTGTAACCGCTTCTGCTCGGCTGTGCTGGGGGCCGTGCTGGGGGCCGTGCGCAGGGCGCCTCTCCTCGCCTTCCTGAACACAGACCCTCCGTCTCATTCGCCCTCCCCACTCAGTAGCTCTGCCTGACCCTGAAGATAGTTCCCTGTGGGGGGTGGTTCCTGGGGGTG
The DNA here is from genome assembly GCA_004024925.1 of Scalopus aquaticus. Taxonomy (NCBI): domain Eukaryota; kingdom Metazoa; phylum Chordata; class Mammalia; order Eulipotyphla; family Talpidae; genus Scalopus; species Scalopus aquaticus. The sequence goes on from PVIJ01022518.1 coordinate 7,902, forward strand.
GGCAGGAGGGCCAGAGCGCCCCAGGAGAGGGCCTCGTAGGGGACCCAGCTGCCTGCTCCACACACCGACCGTGTACGCTGTGCTGGGGGAGCCGGGAAGAAAGAGCCCAGGGGGCTGCACGGAGGGGCTCCGAGCCGGGCGAGGGCGGAGGTCAGACCGGCGGGCTGGGGTGGGGGGCCGCGCTCAGGCAGCAGAGGAGAGGGAGCACAGCTTGGGGGGGCAGGCCGAGGGGAGCACGCAGCGTGTGGGGTGCACGAAGGGGATTACTGACTCGGCACGTGCAAAGGCCCCGGGGCGGGAAAGGGAGCGAAGGGGAGCCCCCGGCTGGAGCACAGGGGCCGGGGTGGGGGACGGGCTAGGTGCCTGTGGGTCGGGGAGCCGCCGAGGGTCCCCCCAGGGAGCCTGGCCACTGTGTGGAGTGACAGATTGAGGGTGCCGGGGAAGGTCGGCGGAGGCCAGAGTCTTGGGGCAAGGCTGGATGGGGCGCTGAATTGAGCGGAAGACTTGCCCGCGGAGGGAGGCGAGGGGTGCGGGCAGAGTGGCGGGCGGGGTGGGGCGTGAGGGTGACACTTCAGACCTCAGCTCCCCTGGGGCGGCCTCTCACTTGGGGGCCGCGGCCAGCTGGCACACGGGGCTCACCGGCCCTGGGGGACAGGCGGGACGTGGGCGGCTCCCCAGGGGTCACAAGGGACCAAGGAGCGCGTCCAGGCAGAGGCAGGCCTGGAGGCTCCACCGGGACCCCCAGAGGGGCAGGGGGGCCAGTGAGGTGCGCCCGCTGGGCAGAGATGCTGGAGGGGCAGCGCCGCCCCTGCCCGTGCATCCTCACCGGGACACCGGCCAGGCCCGGAGGTGGAGCGGGCACGTGGCCACCGCTCTCTAGGCCACTGGCCCTGGCCTGACCCTCTCCGGACCTCGGGGCCCGCTGCCCCGCTGGGGCACAGGGAGCAGGGGCAGGGCGGCGGGGGGGCGGAGCAGCCAGGCTGGGCGGGCCGGCTCGGTCACTTCCTGGCCACGTGACCGGGGCTGCCCGCTGGCCTTCCCGGCACGGGCTCCTCTGCGGCCCCAAGGGACTGCGTCCTGCGGGGACTGACTCTGCACGTGGGCCCGCCCCGGACACGCCCACACAGCCTCCACGACGCCCACCGCCAGCCCCCCACCCCCGGGCTCCCACAGCGGCTGCGGGCTGGGGTCCTGCGCCTGGGAGCCCCTCGCTCTGCCTCTGCACCACCCACCCTTCCCGGAGGGAGCCCCCACCACCCCAGCTCAGCACAGCAGCCCCCGGGAGCCTACCCGCCCCCAGCGAGTATCGGAACGAAGTGGCAGCAGGGGGTCACCCGGGTAGCAGCCGCGGTGGGGGGGCCCTGGCCGGTGACCACGTGCGCCGCTCCCCAGAGGCGCCCGGCACCCCCTGTCCCGCTGGCCTGCCTGGGCCTCCGGCTGCTCCCCTCCCCACCCTGGTCAGCGCGTCCCGAGACCCGAGTCTCTGGCAGGCGAGGACAGGCCTCCTGCACGGCTGCCCGGAGACGGTCCCTCAGACGTTTACTCAGCCGGCGAGAATGGAGGTTCCGGGGTCTGGCCGCGCCGAGCCCCGTTCTGACAGCGTCCACCACACGGGCAGGGTGGGCGGGCAGCAGCCGGGCCCAGCGGGCCTTCCACCTCTCCAACCCCTCGACACAGCCGGGGCCCCCCGGCACCACACCCCAGACCTGAGGGCCGCCCCAAGGGCCGGCGGCCATGGTAGAAGGCGGGTCCCCCAGGAGCCCTCTGGGGCCCACTGTCAGCCCCGGTCCCCGGGCTCCGCCCGACGCCGTGTGGCCACAGCAGCCTCATGTCTCCGGGGCCGCCCAGAGCTGCCCAGGCTGGGCCCGGCCCCAGGGCAGGCCAGACGCTCCACCGGCCTGCTCCTGGGTGACCCAGGTTTCGTCGCTGGGGTTCGCCCCGGGGACCGTTTCTCAGAACCCCCCATGGACTCCAGCGGGGTCCCTGCGCAGGAGCACGTCGCCGCAGAGCCCCAGACGCCTTGGGGTGCTTGGGAGGACTCAGGCTAGGCCACGGACACGACACCGGCCACGCAGGCCCCTCCCGGAGGCTCGCCCAGTGCGGTGTCCCCCACGCTCCTGCACTGCTCCTCCCCGAGGGGCTCCTCAGGCCCCGTACGAAGCTCCCTGGGCCCCCACCCCAAAGCCTCCCCAAGGCTGCCTGGGGGCCCCGGAGGCTGTGCCCCGGGGTCAGCCTCCCTAGAGGCTGAGGGGGCATGTGGGGCCTGACGCCCCCTGAATCCGGGGCCCCATGTGGGCTCCAGCGCGCCTGTAACACGGGGGCCAGCAGAGCCTTCCCAGAGGCCCGGCAAGGGGGGACAGCGGGGCTTCTGGCAACTCTGTCTAGGCACGGGGTCCACCGCGCGGCCAGCGCAGTGAAGCCCCCTCTGCCTCTGGGGAGGGTCTGAAGGACCGGAGACACCCCCGGCCCACCGCCCCGCTCCCGAGCCTGGGACCCGCCAGCCGCCCAGACGGCCGCTGGAGACCTGCGTTTGCTGCCGTTGTCAAGGAAGAGAACACCGGGGTCCCTCCCCCGAGATTTAGGGCCAGGAGAGATTTCTCCCCGCACCCTCGCTGCGGCCCCCCTCGGTGCCCAGAGCAGGGACAGCCAGCAGGGGCAGCAGCTGGTGAGCTGGGCGCAGCGAGAGCAGGAGGGCACAGTGTGCCTTGGGGTCCAGGCGCGCCCTTCCACTTTAGACGGCCCCTGGAGCCTCAGGGTCCCCAATCCACCACTTTGGGCCTCAGTTTTTTTCGCCTAGACCAGGGGCTGGTGAGATGACCTGCAAAGGCCGCCAGCTGTGCTCAGAGTGACTCCAGGCTGGCCTGCTCCCAGCCTCGGTTTCCCGGGGAGGCTTCCTGCCCGCCACCCCGGGCCGCCTGCTTACCCGTCGGGCAGGCGCCCTTCTGCAGCTGGCGCACCGGCGACCCGGAGAGCTGCAGCGCGCGGCGGCTGGCGTCCAGCAGCGCGCACACGTTGGCGTACGTGCGCCCGTCGGTGCCGCACACGGCCTGCGCCAGGCGGCAGCGGCACGCGCCGCGAGAGCACTCCAGGCTGTCCCCGCACGGCGCGTCCAGGGGGCGGCCGCAGGGCTCGCCCTCGCGGGCGGCGCACACCAGGCAGCAGTTGCACAGGTCGGGCACGTAGCCGCCGGGGCAGCGGGGGCTGGGGCACCGCGACACGTCGCAGCGCGCGGGGCAAGGGGCCGCCGGGGGCTCCCGCGCCAGGGCCAGCGCCCACAGCGCGGCCAGGAGTAGCGCGCGCGCCTGCATGGCGGAAGGCCGGGCGGCAGACACCGAGGCCGCGGGGCCGGCTCCCCGCCGACGGAGGGGCCGGGGCGGGCGGGCGCGCGGCCACACGCGGGACGGCTCAGGCGAGCGCGCGCAGGGACGGCAGGGGCATGCCGGGCGCACCGAGCGAGAAGCGCCCGCTCCTGGCGATGGTCTGCGGGTAGGCGCCCCGCTGCTTTTAAAGGCGCGGCCCCGCCCGCCCGCCCTCACCGAAAGGGGGCGGCCCCAACAGCCCCCGCCCGGCCTTCCTGGCGGGGACCCACCCGGAGGGCCCAGGAATGGGTCTGCCTCGTCTGGGAAACCGCTCTGGATGTGCTGGGGAGGGGGCGGGGCGGGGCAGGAGGGGACAGGAGACTGCCAGGAGGGGCGGGGCGGGGCGGGAAGGGGCGGCCAGGGCTGGGCCCCCTGGAGTCCCTGCTCAGCCACTTCCATACCCGGGGTCGGAGCCGAGCTGCTCCCCACCCCACAGAAACCGACGGGCCCTCCCCGACCCCCTCCCTCCCGGGGCCACACACTCCCTGCCCCCCCCAGCTGGGAACCCTTCACCTCACCCTGATGTCGTCAGCCCGCTGAGGTGAGGGTGAGCGTCACCCTCCTGGCTTCCCCGCCCAAGGGGACAGACTTGGGGAGGTGTCCGTGTGCCCCCTCAGAGCCAGGAGCGGCTGGCAGGCAGCCAACGGTCCGTCCAGTTCCAGCCCCTGACCCCCGGCTCTGCGAAGGGGACTGTCCTTCCTGCTGGCGGCCTGGGGGAGGGGAGGCGGGGGCGCCCGAGGCCGCCCGAGCTGGGCACACAGTCAGCCCGCGGGAAGGGCTCGCCGCGCCCTGCTCGCCGGCAGCCTGGCTCTGCGGCCCTTCAGACTCCGTGTCCTGCGGGGCCAAAGCCAGCCCCAGGAGGAGGCGGACCCTGAGGAAGGCCCTGGGCAGGCCCGAGACGGTCTGGTGGGCGCCCCTGCTCAAAGGCTCTGGAAGCAGACGCAACCCCGAGAGACCTCTGGGGCCGCGGGAGACCCCTCGGGAGTGACCGGTGGGGGGCGGCAAGCTGGTGGGGAGCCCCTGGGCTGGAGCTGTCTGGAGACCCTCAGGGCAGGGCGAGGGAAGCCGGGCTAGCAGGGCGGTCCGCGCGACAGCTCGGGCGCCGGCTGGGGGCTCCGCGCAGCTGCGGGTGCCGGGGTGGGCCGGCCCGGCGGAGACACCCGCCCGCGGGGGCCGCGGGGGCTGCGTGTGAAAGCAAAGATGGTTTCCAGGCAAGTCTGCGAACTCGCAGGTTCGGCACCTCCCGAGAGCGGGCTGGATGGGGCTGGGCCCCACCCCGAGGCCCCGCACCTGGAGACTCAGGGCTTCCTGGGGCGGCCTGAGCCGGGCCGTCTCTGGGAACACCCGCGGGCGCGGCCGGGCAGGTCCGCGCTTTGGCTCGACGGGGCCTCCAGCGCGAACGGCAGAGGCCCAGGAAGGGCGAGCAGCTCACTCCTAAACCTCCCCTGTGCAGATGGGGAAACTGAGTCTCAGTGCTGCTGCAGAGCAGAGCCTCACCGCCCCCTACAGGCGGCGGGGGCCACGCGGCCGCTCTTGGGCTGGCGGCCGCCCCCACTCGCCCCGCCCGGCTTCCGCAGCTGTCCCGGGGCCCTGGCGGGGTGCCACCGGCAGGGGGCGCTGCTGAGATCGCAGCAGGAAGTGTGGGGGTGGTCCCTGGGGGGACGCAGGCCCTACTCTTGCCCCGGGCCACACTGTCCCCAAGGGTCTCCCAATATGACCTTTGCAACCTCGCAAAGGGGATGGTTACACCTCTCGCGCACATGGGGAAACCGAGGCCCAGAGTGGAAGGTCACGCCGCAGCTTCCCTTCTCCGGTCGGAGGCCGGCGCCGTCTCTCGGGGCGGCCTTTGTTCTCCCCTGAAGTGGGCAGTCGGGGCTCCCAGGCTGCAGGCAGCGGGGCTGGCCCGAGGCCCAGAGGGCTGCTGGCTTGGAAGGGACTCTGCTTGCAGATGTCCGGGTGGGCGGCTGGGGGAGGCAGCGCCCCCTGCTGCTGGCCCTCCGTCCTGCCCTTTTTCCGAAACCAGCGAGGCTCAGAGGTGTCCCCGCTGCCCGCGCCCCCCTCCCCCCATGAGTGCTCCTTCCCAGAGCCCGGGAAGCCTCTGGCGGTGCTGCAGCTCCGGGCTCCTCCTGCCGCCCTCCGCGGGGGCCTCCGGGCCTTTCTGCTGCGTGTCAGGCTCCCTGCGTCCCTCACTGCTGTTTGTATAAATTTATATTCATTCATTTCTCTTTACACCCACCCCCAAATACTTAAAGCTTTTTACAAACAAGAGCAAAGAAAGGAGAGGAAAAGAGTAAAGCAAAAAACGGGGAGCCAGAGGTGAGGTGGCTCCCCATTGCCAGGCAACGTTCTTTCATTGTGTATGCCTGTGAATTTGTCTCTGAGCTTCCTGGTAGCCAAGGCGAAAAGGGAAACATCCACAGGCGAAGGCCCCCCAACATCCGAGGTCAGCCCCCACTTTGTTCCCCTTGTGACTTTGGGCCTCAGCTTTCCTACCTGGAGAATGAGAAGAACGAAGCTGCCTGCTGGGGTTCAGAGGAGCGGCGGCAGGGTCCAAGGGGCCAGGACTCCTGCCCCCTGGTGGGACACCTGGCATGGCCCTGCCCTGAGCACGAGCCGCCTGGCCTGGTCAGGTGAGCTCCTGAAAAGCACCAGGCCCTTCCTGAAGTCAGAGTTCAAATGGAGGTGATTGCGCAGGTGAGGGGATTCTGAGGGGGCCGGCAGGCAAGGAGCTGTGGCCCCCCCCAGCCACATAAAAGCAGGACCTCAGCCTGTGACCGCCACAGCCCGAGGCCCCCAGGCGGGTGGCGACCGAGCCCTGCTGGGCCCTGCGTGGGGCCCGCTGAGCCAGCTCCGGACGGGAGCCCCGGCAGAACCACAGGTGCCCTGGGCCCGGGGTCTGCGGCAGCCCATGACGCAGCGTCCACTGCGGGGAGTGTCCAGTCCTCCGGGCTCCGGGACGCGTCGGGACCATCTCACAGACGACGGCGAGGTGCCCAGAGAGGACCTGCCCCCCGGGTGCTTGCCGGGAGCCCCGCACCGGATGGGACGAGGCGGCGCCCTGGGCCACGCCTGCAGACGTGGGCTGGAGACCGCGGCTGAGACAGGCTGGACGGCGGGAGGGGCGGCCACCGGGGGCCTGTGATGACATCAGGGCCACCCAGCCGGGGTCTGTCATCTCTGAGACAGCATGCCCGGTCTCGGCTGTCGGAAGTGCTGGCCCTTCCTCGCCACCCCACCCACGGGACAGAGCAGGGAGGGCCCATCCGGTCCCGGCGGCCCCCCAACACTGAGCCACTCCCAGCCCTGTCCTGGGGCACCCGGCCTCTGCCTGCCCCCCAAGACTGCGGTGTCGGGAAAGGGCGGCCTGCCGGGAGTGGTGGGCGTGGGGCTGGAGCCCCTTCCCGCTGGGTCCACAGGCTCCGGGGCCCGTTGGGCTGAAGATGGGCCCCCAAGTGGGGACTCGGAGCTCGGGTGCTGCCAGACCCGCCCCCCAGACCCGTCCCTGAGTGCGGGACGCCGCCTGTTCTGCCACGGCCGTGCCTGCCCGTGGGGTGTCCCCGGGTCCTGCGGGGGTCCTGCCGCCCCACCGCACGCGGAAGAAGGCCGAGGCTCAGGGGTGACGTGACCTGCCCAGGTCACGGCCAACCCGGGTGCTGGCCTCTGGGCGCGCCGCCCAGCCTGGCCGCAGGGGAGGGAGGGGGCCGAGGCCACCCCATACAGAGAGGGGCGCTCTGGGTTGAATGGGAGCCCCGGCCCAAGAGCCTGAGGCCGTCTCGCGTCCCCCTCGGATGGGCCTGCCCGTTTCCCTGCGGTCAGCGCGGGCAGCTTGGAGCCCTGTATCCAGGCCTTATCTCTGTTGCCCCCTCTCTCCGGCTCTGTCTCTGGTAAACCTAATCCTGAGCCCCCAAGACCACTCCCGTCTTCCCCCCAGCAACTGGGCTGCAGGAGTCTCGGGGTCACTGCCCGGGTCGCTGCCTGGCAGTCAGGCTGGCCCCAGCTCCGTGGCCGCTTGTCCACGCCCCTCTGCAGCAGCCCTGGACCCCGGCCGGTCTGCCCCCACCCCTGCCCACCAGCTCAGCCACTCTGCACCATAGGACAGTAGGGTGCCTGGGGGGGGTGCCGGTGGGGAGGGGCGCCGTGGGGTGCCCCTAGACAGGGGCGATGTTGTGGCCACCCGCAGTCCGTCTTCCCTCCCTGCTGGGCTGTCCGTCAGAGGACCACGCGGAGCCCTGCGTGGCCGGGCCGGGCCAGAAGAGCTGCCGCCCTCGGCTGCAGACGGCGCAGTGGCCTCCCCCAGGCCCGCTGCTGAGCAGCGCCCACGCAGGACTGGACAGCCCCCCCGGCAGGCAGAGGGCTCGGAGGGCCGGGCGCTCCGGTGCTCGGCGCCCCGGACCGTCCCCTCGCGGGCCGCTCCCGGGGTGCGGAGTGGGGCCTGGGCCCGGGAGGAGTCCGGCTGCACCCCCGAGCCCACTGCAGGGGCGGGGCGGGGCCCTGGGGGGCCGAGCCAGAGGCTGGGCGGGCGGCTGGTGGGCCCCGGCATCTGCAGGGGACGCAGCGCTTCAGCTTGAGGGCCACGGAGCGGGGTGGTGTGCGCATGTGTGCTGTATGTGCTGTGTGGTGTGTGTGGTATGTGCTGTATGTGCTGTGTGGTGTGTGTGCTGTGTGGTGTGTGTGTGGGGTGCGTGTGGGGTGTGTGGTGTGTGTGTGAGGTGTGTGGTGTGTGTGCTGTGTGTGTGTGG
>PVIJ01022519.1:0-16054 GCA_004024925.1 Scalopus aquaticus
TAACAGCAGTACTTTTATTTTCTCCTAACAAATATTTATTAACTTAAAGAAGCAAAATACCAAATTGCTTAGTTTTTCCTCTCAAGCTGAGAATTCCCTAGCTTACTAGTTTTTAATTTTTCAAAATCCAGGTAGCTTTTGCATATTTCACATCTGTTTATGTATACATTTTATTAACTTAAATTTTCTCTTTGACTCACTTAGTGATTCCCTGAGATGATGAATAGCTTAGTTACAGGAGAATGACTAATGATTCCCAGAACCTAGCAGTGTTCTCCTTCCAGGAGAAGGAACGGATACAGGGAAAATGAGGCCTTTTAAATTTAGGCAAAGGAAGTGCCCCAATTGGTTACCGATTAGTATATTGGTTCTGCAGCAGTGTGCACATTTACAAGACTACTTAGGTTTAGGGAACTACAACATTGGGATTTATTTAACAGACAAGGAAAAGCAAAGAATTACTGAAGTCAACATATGGCCGTTTACCTTACTTAAAGCAATGTCCAGTCCTAAGTCCCAGAAAAGTAACAAAGGTGGCGTCTTCCCACCACTGCTGATGTGGAGCTCCTCTTCCAAACAATAGGCTACGTTTCCAAAATGGCGTCTTCCTTCTTCTGCGGACGCTCAACAGTCAGACTGTAGGCCAGGTTCCAACTCACGAGGACGACACAGAACACACCTGGAGATGCTCCTGGAACTGCCATGGTGCGCCAGCAAAGCACCAGGCCAGCAACACTGCAAACAGCAACTACAGCGGCCAGACGGCCCATCAGACTGCACTCATGCATTTTAGGAAGGCGCCCACTTTGGGCCTCTGCCTTCTTCCTTCGGCTGCAGTAAAAACAAAACTGGGAGCAGTTTCCTTCGCTCGGCTACTTGCAAAGCCTCCAAAGCCGCTGGTCTCAAAGTCACTGAAGAGTCCAAAAATGTTCAATCCAAAACTCTACATCCTGGCGGCTCAAAACTTCTGGCATCTGATTTCCAAACTCTCAATCTTGGAGGCTACATTTTCTGCTCTATTCCTACATCATGAAAACTGACTTCCCCTTCTCCTTCAGTCCCTTTTATTTCTCATCAGACTCTCCACCCCAAACTGCAAACTTAGCATTTTCCCTGGGGCTATTCATTCTCATCAGCAAACCCCCTCCAGGGGGCACCACCTTTACTGGACTTTGGACTCAGCCCGGTTACAGAACCACTTAGTTTAAACTCAATTTTTTTTTAAACTTGAGAAAAATGCTTGTTAATAATCTAACAGTACCTACATGAGTATATGAGAAGCATCTTTTCTCCTTACACATCCATCCATTATCAGTGTCCCCCAAATCTCTCCCTTCAGAAGGAATCACAAGTGATGGTGATTATAACATACTTCCTGGCCTGGAATGGATGACTCCACAGATGTATGAAAAAAAATACTGGTGATAACTAGGAGTCAGTTGGGTTCACTGAGAGTAGTCCTGATAATTATTTTTCTTTCTGTTCTTCCTTCCTTTTTTGGTATTTGTTGTGGTTGTGATTTTAAAGATTATAAGATTTTGGGGAATGATTCTGCATTTCACCAAAGATGAAACTGAGTAACTCAGCAACTCTGCTTAATTACAGTTGAATGAACACTCTAAAGGAGTTTCTTGCTGCACAACTCTCCTTGACCTTTCCTAAGTTACTGTTTGACCAACCGGCGTAAGAAGTGAAGGCAGGCATCTCAAATTGACAATGAGAGCCTTCCTGGTGGTGAAGGGTCTGTTAAAGTCTCAGTGTTTTCTCACTATTGTCAGCCATTGGGCATGAGTTCGATCCCCGGCCAGGGAACTAACCCAAATATGGCACAGTAGACCTCACCTTTCTTGCTCGATACTCCTCTCAGCAGTGTATTCCAGTCAATCCTCCTGTTCTGCTCCCCACTCTGTCTCTGGTGAATTTGCTCATCCCTCGCAACTCTGGCCTACACCCCAGTTCTTGTATGCATAAATAAATAAAGAGAAACCTTAAAAAAAACCAAACTGACAATGGTAACATTACAACAGAAAGCAGATGTTGGATTATGCCTTTTTTTATAGCAGGGAATGGAGGACGATGTTTTGAGATAAAGAGGAAAGACAGTTGAGCTCAGTGTACTGGAGAAGACAAACTTGAGGCTCACAGATGTGACAGGGAGACATTGCCTCTGCAGAAGGATGGAGAGAAGAGCATCCAAAAGATGGGGAGTGGAGGGAACACGCTGATGCAATCATTAATTCCTGTGTTTTAAAAAATTCAGATTATAAGGCAGTTTGGCAGTACACCTAGCCATGTAAATGTTCACCTCACATCTGCTGTCTCAGCATTCCTAATTCTGGAAATTCAACATAGATAACACAGGAGAAGCAAAACTGAGTTCATCATAAGTAATTACAAATGTTTATCTTTTTATTTTTTTCAAACGTTAACCTTATTTAAGAAATCAAAGGATCAGTTAAATGAATTGAGTTGATGTATAAAAGCCCCTGATCTTTGAGTTTAATGGTCACATGTGAATAAATTGTAGCAACTGGGGGAAATATTTATGGTTTTAAATATGTAACACTGTGTTCCACAATAGCAATTACATAAAAAATGTCCTTATGTGGCTTAAAGTTGAAAGGAGTACATGAAAATGAAGAGGTGTTAGAATGACAGTGCTTTAGATCATTCCAACATTTCAGAAATTTCTTTCATATTTTCCCTTTTTAGGGCTATTGAGAAACTAGCAGATCAACATGGGAGGGATTGGAGGGTGAAAGATAATCAGGAGGGAAGGAAAAAGCGGGGCGTATTGATGTTGTGTGCACTGTAAAATAATATGTGAGATGGTGCCCAATATCCCCTTTCATAGATGTGTTCACAGAAATGCTCTGCAGCAGTGTGCCCTGCTGGTGTGCTCTCCGAGTATTGTCCTTAGAAATTGGAGCCAGAGGGCTCACTGGTGGCGCAACAGGTTAAGTCTCAGCACTATGAAGCTATTGGCAGCCACTGCAGCACAAGTTCTATCCCCAACCAGGGAGCTTCCCACATGGCGCAGCAGACCTCTCCTGCCTCTCCCCCTGCTCCCCTCAGCAGTGTATTTTGGTTGATCTGCCTGTTCTGCTCCCAACTCTGTCTCTGGTGAATCCTCTCACGACCCCACGCCTCTGGTCTATACCCCAGTTCTTGTATGCATAAATAAATACATTAAAAAAAAAGAAATTGGAGCCACATTGTAAAGGTATATATTAAAGTCAAAAGTATATATTGGTCCTTAAAGACTCATGTACCTCTTCAGATCCTTGAGAGGCAGCTGTCACAGCAGAGTCCCAGGATGCCAAACCCCGGAGAGAATATGAACCTTGCAGGAGGGTTATTCCAGACTGAAAAGGACACTCGCTCTTCAGTCCTGTTTCTTGTGACAAGGTTTATAGTCAGTTACAGATCTGCAGACTAAAGGGGAAGATTTTGTGTCTTTGGCCCCGCTACCATTTCTGACCCCTGTTATCTGGGCTGTTTTGTGTCTAGAAGACAGTCATAAAGAGACGTTGTAGCTGTCCTCACTGATTGGCGAGGCATCACTGTTAATTAATGAGGCTTTTCATAGACAAAAAAGTTAGGAATAAGATCAGGAATTCACAGTGTGAAGGTTCTAGGGACGCTGTGGGATATAGTTTCTTTTTGTGGCAACTGTGAGAACCCAAAGCTAAATCTCCATACTCCCATATCTTTTCCTTTGCATAGGGATATAGCAGTCTCAGGTCCTCTGAGCTTTTCTCTTTGGAGAATGCCTGTACCCTCCGCAGCCGCTCTGATTTCTACACACATTCATTGGGTGTCACCTTCCTGCCTGACAGATACCATCCCCCCTCAAGACCCCACTTCATCTTTTCTGTTCCTACTCAGCTGGATCTAGGAACCTTCATATGGAACCAAGCAATTCACCATTATTAAACAATGGGTCATATTATCAAAGATATATATTTAAAACAAAAGTCAGGGCCTCCCTGGTGGTGCAATGGATTAAGCGCAGCACTATGAAGCTATTCAGAGCCACTGCAGCAAGACTTCCATCTCCGGCCAGGAAGCTTCCCACAGGGTGCAGTAGACCTCTCCTGTCTCCCCGCTTCTCCCCTCAGCAGTGTATTTCAGTCAGTCTGCCTGTTCTGTTTCCCTCTCTGTCTCCTGTGAATCCTCTCACCACCCCACGCTTCTGGCCTACACCCCAGTTCTTGTATGCATAAATAAATAGATCTTTAAAAACAAACAAAAAAAGTTGGTCTGTGAAAAGATCAACAAAATTAACATTTTAGTGAGAATGTTCAAGAAAAAAGAGAGAAAATACGAATTACTACATCAGAAATTAAAGAAGGAACATTTCCCGAGATTTTACAAAAGTAAAAAGGACATTAGGGAATAAGCTTGTGTGCATAAATAAATAAATATTTAAAAAATTATTATTTATTTATATAAATAAATTTGTTATTTATTATTATTTATTTTATTTAAAAATAAAAAAATAAAACAAAAGTCAAACTTTGACAGCTATATGTTTCTCACTTGGATTAATGTGAGTCAGTCATTATTGACATTTTTGCTTGTAAGGAAAGGTATGACACCTAGTTAAATGCTTCCATGGAGACTTCCAATTCTGTGCAATGTTTCCATTTTGGAACAGACTTGTATTTATAATTTGCAGGGTACTAGCTCAACTTTCCAACCCTTGTCTTAATATTCTGGAAAGAAAATGGGAAGCTGGGGCAGATCAAAGTTGAGTGTAGCATGAGTACTGTGCTAAGACTGCTGGAAGGAAGTTGTTAAGCCCCCAATACCAAGTGTGAGAAGCACTTAATGTCTTATGATCAAATCTCATGGTCCAGATGGGAAATGCTCAGTCTTAGGTAAAATCTTTTGCATAAAAGTTTTCTGCAGACTTTTGCATATAGACACTACAAGTAGGCTTAGCTGTCTTTTTGAAAACAAGTGTAGCCTGGATGTAACCATGTCCGTTCACAGGGGGGATGATAATGCCAAAATGTCACCTGAGTCTTAAGATTTGTTTTTAGGTTTCAGATATCCTTCCTGAGAAGTGTATTACTTTAGTGCTCAATAGCACTTTAGACTTGTCTGTCCTCCTATTCTTCCTTCCCCTTGAAATTTAATGGAAAAGGAAGCTATTTTGATCATAATCACTTGCCAAGATATCTGGGGAGGCTTTCATAATTAAAGTGTGTATTTTCTTTCCTTGAGGAATCAACACTGCTTAAATCTGATCTGTTGTGACATTTTACTGTTGCTCAGGAAGCATCGAGGATCTGGTTTTTGATTAGTAGGAAAGGAGTACACTGAAGCAGACAGCCTCTGAGATAGTTCCTTGTGTCTCCATTTTGGGAAGAGATTCCAGGTTTCTAAACTAACAGATTTATTGGGCCTCCCTGGTGGCGCAGGGGTTAAAGTCTCAGTGCTATCAAGCTATTGCCAGTCTCTAGCATGAGTTCGATCCACGGCCAGGGAGCTTCCCACATGGCGCAGCAGACCTCTCCTGTGTCACCCGCTGCTCCCCTCAGCAGTGTGTTTCAGTTGTGGTTTTGATTTGCATTTCCTTGAGGGCTAGTGATATGGATCCACTTTGTGCTAAGTGAACTAAATTCTGGTATTCATCTCACACCCCATGTATAGCTAAAACAAAGATGGCTTCTGAAATGAATAGTGTACAGCAGACCCCAGGAAGTTGCCAAGCCACCATTATGTACTAGGAGCCCTTGGCATTCAAGTACCCCCCCTTTTCTGACATCCGGAGCATGGCTCCTAAGCTCTGCAGCAGATAAGGAGTAGTGTTTCTAGATGGAGGAGTTGCTTGAATAATACAGTGTTTCCAAAAAAGATGGAGTGGTTGTGGGGAGCATTTTTGTTGGTTAACTATGTTTCTCATCAAATACACAGAAACACTTTCTTCTGTCAGGTTCACTGGCCATTAGCATTTGCCAGACTTGCTATCCTCTTATCTGCATCCTTTTTTGGTTGTTGAACTCTTTTAGACATGCAAACCCTTCACAGAGTTTATGTGGTCTCCTCTGAGTGAATTCCTGCCTTCTCCTGCCTCACGCGGTGCATGGTCGCACGGAGGAGTTCACCGTTAGTGTAGCGGTGTCGGTTAACATAGAGCCCATATTCGGTCTCCCCTGTTGTCACCCTTCTCCTTTTCTGTTCAGTGTCCATATTTCAAATATTTATCTCAAACTGCATAATGGAGTAAAAACTTGAGTTGAGAATGTATCTGTTAAGGATGGTATTAGTTCAGATATGTGTGTGAATTCTTGGCTGACTGATTCAAGTAATACAGAGCTTTAAAATACAATCTTTAAAATACAACTGTGGAAAATAAGGGGGGGGGCATCCTTAAAATAGAGCAAATTTGGGCCTCCCTGGTGGCACAGGGGTTAAAGTCTTAGTGCTATGAAGCTATCAGCAATGTATTTAAGTAGATCCACCTGTTCTGCTCCCCACTCTGTCTCTGGTGAATCTCACCCCCCACCCCTCTGGCCTACACCCCAGCTCTTGTATGGGAAATAAACTAAATCTTTTTTAAAAAGTCACAGATATATAATAAAATAGATGAAAAGGTAGAAAGTGAGCCTTGAATACTGAGATCATTCGCAGGAAACACAGCACAACCAACTCTGCTTCGGAAAGGCACTGGGTGAATGACCTTTTGTGACAATCTACGACAGTGACAGTGTTGAAACTGTGTTTTGAGACTGTTTCATTCTACGAATAACTTGGCTCCAACAGGACCCCAACCCCTGACCCCAGGTGGCGTCTGGGGTGCGCATTCAGGGCCTGTGACGCACCAGCTCTGCACACAGAAATGGAACTTCATTCCTAGCCCGCTTCAGACATCTCCACCTTCTGTCCTTTTACTCACAGATGCTTTTGCAAAAGCTCACATATTCTTGTACCTGGGTAATTCCCCGTTTGGCCATGCCAAAAAAAAAAAAAAGTCTTGGGCCTTCCTGATGGCGCAGCAGTTAGGTGCTGCGCTGTGGAGCTGTCGGCAGCGGCGATGCAGGTTCGAAGCCCGGCCGGGGAGATTCCCACATGGTGCGGCAGACCTCTTCCTGCCTCGCCCGCTGCTCCCCTCAGCAATGTACTTTGGTCTATCTGCCTGTTCTGCTCCCCACTCTGTCTCTGGTGAACCCTCTCGCCGCCCCACACCTCCGGCCTGTACCCCGGCTTGTATGCATAGATAGATGAATCTTTGAAGGAAAAAAAAGTCTTTGTTTTCTTTTCCTCCCATCCCCAACCACCTAAATAATTTGTACTATTTTTAAGAGTCCAGCTGTTTCTAAAGTTATCAATTAAAAAGTCTAAAAAGTCACATATAGGGCCTCCATGGTGGCACAAGGGGTTAAGTCTCAGTGCTATCAAGCTATTGGCAGCCACTGCAGCGCGAGCTCGATCCTCAGCCAGGGAGCTTCCCACATGGTGCAGCAGACCTCTCCTGTCTCCCTGCTGCTCCCCTCAGCAGTGTACTTCAGTCGATCTGCCTGTTCTGCTCCCTACTCTGTCTCTGGTGAATCCTCTCACCACTACCTCCTCGTCTCCTTGCATCTCTGGCCTGTACCCCAGTTCTTGTATGCATAAATAAATAAAAATAAATCTTTATATATATGTATGTGTGTGTGTGTGTGTGTGTGTGTGTGTGTATAGCAAATTTTACAGAAATATTCCAAGCCATGAGAAAATATTTTAAGCCCAGTAATTCCACTTTTTTTTAATCTGAAAAATATGGAGAGTTAGGGAACAAAAACTATTATAAATTACCAACCAAGCCAGCCTATATGGCCATTTTGCTTTTAACAGTAAGTTAAAAAATTTAATACAACCTAAGTTTGGCCCCTTTAAAGAAGAACATGGACATGGTTTTGCCAGTGCTTATTCTAATTTTTTCCTTTTTATAATTTTATCATTCTTTATTACCTACATTTTTGAAAAGTTAAATCTGGGATCTAGTTGAGGTTCCTAGATTGCATTGTTACTTTTCTTTTGGTCTTTGGAGTGATGCTTTTCCTGCCTTCTTGTTCTTCGTGGCATTTATTTTTGATAAAAAGGGCCTGGTCAGTTGCCTTGTCTTGCATTACAGATTTGTCTAATTTTTTTTCTTGATTAGATTCAGGCTGAACATTCTCAGCAAGGACACACCTAGGTGATGTGCCACGTACTTAGTAGTACATCACACCGGGAGCCGCAGAACACCTGGCTGCCTGTCACAGGTAATGCCGAGAGTGATGATTTGATTGAGGTCCCGCCAGAGTTCTTCATTAGAAAGGTATGCTCACCCTGTGGGGTGTGTGAGTGTTTGATGCCAGCTACTCTGGTGCAAATGGTATTTTAGCCTCTATTGAAGATCTTGGCCTGAAACACATCAGGGGTTGGAAAATGCTGACAATTCTCATCCATCTTCTTACATTCCTGCATCTGGCATTCTTCTGTGTAGAAGAGTATCGGTTTTGCACTCTTTTCTCCCTTTGAAGTTATTCACACTCCCACCCTCCCACAACAGTAAGATTATATTTTCAATTTTTATTTCAAACTTACCTCAAGGAAGGAAACCAATAGCAGGCCAATTCAAAAATGGCTGTTGGTAGGGGTATTGAGTAGAACATGAGAAAGTTTGGACAGTTGTTAGACTGGTTGAAGGAATGGGTTGTGATGGATAACCCCAGTTTCTGAGGGTCTCCTGGGTGTGTGCGGTTGTCGCGCTTGACCCGCAAGAACGACTCAAAGGTATGGAGTAGCAAGCTTCTTTATTCTTCCTCTTTTATTCTTCTTCCCCCTCCTCCGGGATCCCTCTACATTTATACATTTAGCGAGCCAATCACAGCAAAGGAGAAGCACAAACAACCCATCCGCACAATGTTCACGTGCCCAGACTGGCGCACGACCGAAGCCACGAGCTGTTCACTCTCTGCCCATTGTGGAACAGGGACTTCCTGTTGTATCAAGCCCCTCCCGCTATCGCCGTGCCAAACGCCATCTTGGGAATCTTGTGCTGTCAGACCCTTCTGGGCCCCGACATGCAGTGATGATGGAGCAGGAGGTGGGCTTGGGTGACGGGGAAGCCATTCACAAGAATAACAAACAGGTCTCCACTTTGGTAAAGTATATCAGAAATACTGTGTCAGAAATGTTCATTTTTTTCCTGAAGGAAGTTGTGAATGACACAATAAAACAAAAAAAGTTCTGTCCTCAACTGCTAGGGCCTTGAAGCAGTATAAATATGGAAACTGGAAATTGTAGACAGATTAAAAAGTAGTCAGAAATGAAAAGGACAAGTTCATTTTATACAACCATTATCTCCTGCATGGTTTTAGGAAAAAAAGGAATATTTGTATTTTGGTTCATTTCAAAATTTTAGATAGTTCCTAATTTCTTTTTTTTTTAAAGATGTATTTATTTATGCATACAAGCTGGGGTGTAGGCCAGAGATGTGGGGTGGTGAGAGGATTCACCAGGGACAGAGTGGGGAGCAGAAGAGGCAGATTGACTGAAATACACTACTGAGGGGAGCAGCGGGTGAGACAGGAGAGGTCTAATGCACCATGTGGGAATCTCCCTGGCTGGGTATCGAGCTCGTGCTGCAGTGGCTGTGGACAGCTTCATAGTGCTGCGCTTAACCTGCGCCACCAGGGAGGCCCGATAGTTCCTAATTTCAAAAGCATTAAAAAAAAAAAAAAACATTTTAGGGGATTATGCTAAGAAAATAAATCAGAAGGAAAAAGTCAAATGTAGATTATTTCACCCACCTGTGGACTATAAAGAAACAAAACAGACAACTAAACCAAAACAAACCCTGGAAATTCTGAGACTACCAGAGGGGAGAAAGGGGGGCAGGGTGGGGTGCAAAGGAGGGAGGGTTCCCAAAGAACTATGGACTATGGCATCTCAGTAGTGGGGGTGTGTGGTAACATACATTTGAAGAGGTGTGAACCTCTACTCCTAAATCATGAAAGGTGTTGTAAACCAACATTACCTCAATAAAAAATGTTATAATTAAAAAAGAATCCACCAAACTTTCACAGAAGCAATGGTTTGAAAAGGGAAGTGTGAATTCTAAGCCAGGCCCCACGAACTTCTTTGACCCATTTGCTGGCAAGGGGTGGTATTGCCTGGGTGCCTTTTTGTCTCCTTTAGCGTGGAGTCCACGTCAGCTGTGTTTTCCCTGATTCTTCCCTTGCTGTATGGGAAACACTCAAAAGGCCATCTTAAGTGTAGCAAAGCTAAGACTGTAAAGGTTCATTTTACTTTATTTTTTAAAAGATTTTACTTTTATTTCTTTATGCATACAAGAGATGGGGTGTAGACCAGAGGTGCGAGGGGTGAGAGGATTCACCAGAGACAGAGTGGGGAGCAGAACAGACAGACTGTCTGAAATACACTACTGAGGGGAGCAGCGGGCGAGACAGAGGTCTGCTGTGCCATGAGGATCAGATCCCTGGCTGGGGATCGAACTCAGGCCACAGTGCCTGGGGATAGTTTGACAGTGCTGAGACTAACTCCTGTGCCACCAGGGAGGCCCTGTAAAGGTTCATTTTAATAGCATGATGTTTGGTGTTCTGAAGGTGAATTTTTTTTAATATATATTTTTATTGTTATTTATGTCTTTTACATTTTGTATTCCCCTTGGGTAGCCCACCACCAATTCACCCGTGATCCATCTCCATGGTCCCTTGTGTTCTTTTCTATTCCATTTTGTGTGCTTTTCCTTCCCTCCCCCCGCCTCCCCAAGGTGAATTTCTTGCTGGAAGAGCCAGAAAAGAACTGGCGATCTAGATTTCTTCCTGCAAGTATCTGCTTCATGTCTGAAAGGTCTCGCGTGTGAGAGAACCTGGAGCTGGGAATTGTCACCCAAGTTGAAAGTCGAAAGTCTGAGGTTCCCACGTGACCTGTATCCTGGGGCTGAGCTCTTGGAGTCTCCTTGAAGGAACCACGTGTCCTGACATCTAGCCAAGGGACGAAGCTGTCGGAGAACAGAAAAGGAATCGATCCTGTAAGAAGCTGCTGAGCTGAATCCCTGCTTGGAGTGCAGGCCTTAGAAACTCTGCCAGAGAAGATGCCACATTTTTTTCACATTTTGTTGTGGAAGATGTTTGAAGGAATCATTAACCAATTTTTAAAAATCAGAATAATTTTACATGTTATAGGATTTAGTCATTTGAATGTTAAAATACAAGGCATCTTACATTATGACAGTGTCACCTGGAGAAGCTCGGTTTTTAGACTGACTCTCCTGCCATCTGTCTCCGGAGGCCCACCTGTGTGGTAGATTCACTCGCCAAGTTGTGCATTTGTATTTTCCACTCCTGTGTGAAATTACGGAAGGGCTGCTTTTATGCTTGTTTTTGTGCAATTACTTGATGATTAAACCAGTTAGAATCTCATTGACTGGGAAAACTTCTAATTATCTAGACTGGTTTTGTGTGATTGTCAAACATTTATCTTTGCAGGAAGAAAATAGCAAAGAATAAAGATCAGACAGAATAGAATTATTGATGACATCTGCCATTTGATCTGATGATTGTTGGCTAACATTTGACTAAAATTTTGTATGTAAACATGATTATGGTAACACCAAGTCTAATGAAACAGTACACTTTGTGGCTTTGTACCTTTCCATGTTCCTAGCTACCTTGTTAAATCTTGAACAAAACTGACATGGCAAAGCTAAAATTGTAAAAGTTAATTTTAATTGCACGGTGGTTTGCATCTTGTTGGTAGAGCCAGGAAGGAGTTGAAGTGTAGATTTCTTCCTCCAAGTGTTGGCTTCGTGTCTGAAAGTGATTAAGACATTTCATAGGTGCCAGTATATTCAAGTGCATGTTTCTGCTTTTGCTTAAGGGCTTCCGTGGCAACTGAGAAAGCTTGGCTAATGGAACCGGCTTAGCTTCGTCAGCAGTCAGGGATGCTGTTCCCTCCCAGCTCTTGGAAGCACCTTGCAGTCACAGTCTCCCTGTGGACAGAGCCTCACACAAAGGGAAGCCTGCGGGCTGGGAGTGCACAGTCCCCCAGGAGACCCCAGATTTGGAGCAACTGATTTATCATTTATTTTGCCTTTTCCCCCTTGGAAATCACTGATTGTGTTTTCTCACAATCATGGGCTTTTAGGAAAGATTTAGATGCCCCATTGATGTCTTTATCCCTTTTTATTTAATAAGAACACAGGGGATCTGTCTCAGAAAAGACTAGTCTTTGTGGGGTCTATGGAAGGAGTGAGTTTCCCCGGTAGTTCTGCCGTGGAATCCTCTGAGTGTGCATTTTCACAGGCACATACACACCCAGTGTAAGCCATTGAAAACAATCGTGCTTGTGCTCATTTAGTTAAGAAGGAAACGAACAAAGCTAAAATCAAAAGTGACTCTTAAAATCTTGAAGCTGCAGAAGAAAATGAACCCGTCTTATCCTGGGGGTAATTACCTCTGCAGCTGCTTAAAGGGGGGGTTTAGACTCCAGTTCCATCGGAGCAGATGGAGACGGGGAGCAGTGTGGCTCTTAATCGCTGGGGCTGGAGAAATGCTTGTCAGTTATAAATGGCACGTGGACTAGAACGCTCTGCTAAGTGTGTTTCTGATATGACAGAGAAGCCTGGATTTTATCTGCCTGGCAGGGAGCGGGGTACACTTTGACAACTATACTCCTTCAGATAAAACTCTTTTCTGGACGT
Source organism: Scalopus aquaticus (assembly GCA_004024925.1). Taxonomy (NCBI): domain Eukaryota; kingdom Metazoa; phylum Chordata; class Mammalia; order Eulipotyphla; family Talpidae; genus Scalopus; species Scalopus aquaticus. Next base: position 12,704 of record PVIJ01022519.1, read on the forward strand.
GCTCCTTTTTAAGAAGAGTTCTTAAACTGCTACATGCATTTTTGATTAGCATTTGATTACATGCATTTTTGATTAGCATTTTTGATTAGCTATCTATCTATCTATCTATCTATCTATCTATTCTGTAACTTTAGGTTTTGGATGAAAAATAGGTGGAAGCAGGATTGGGGCATATTAGGTGTTTGCAATGGAAGAGCTTTGCAGAACTGAAATAATTGGAAACAATAGCTGTTAAATTTCTTTAATTCACAATTTGATGCTTGAAAGATTATAGATGCTCAGTAGGTGTTTATTAAATGAGTTAACTCTGGGGTTTTAAAAGGCACCAGTTTGCTTAACAAAGGAGGATGTTAAAAGGACTGTACCGCCTCCTTATTTTAGCTTTTCCTTTCTCTTTTTAAACAAATATAAAACACATTTTAAGTGCTAATGAGAATATACACAGGAAAAGATTTTAGGAGTAGTGGGTGGATTTTGCAAGACTTTAGTCTTCAATTATAGTGGTTCTCCAACACTGTTGTTTCTCCTAACATAAAATAAAGCATCATCTCTGAACTAGGAGACTCTAAATCCTTCCTTTTCAGGGAGGTGTGTGTGTGCGTGCCTGTGTTTTGTAGCAAGAATGAAACATTTTGTTACTACTTTGGGAGGATAGTAGAATTTGCCCATCCTTTTATATTTTATTTAAATGTCAATGATGAAAATATATCACTGAAGATAATGTTTGAAAAGTTCATGGATTGATCATAACCATTTCTATGCTGAGGGTCTATGGTTGTGGACAGACACAGTGAAGGAGAATCCCAGAGTCCTTTGCTGTTATCCATCATTGATGCAGTTAGACTGGCTTTGGGAAGGTCTGTGCTGCAAACACAGAGGGGTCGGAGCTCTCGCTCTCCCTGTGTGATGTTATTAGCGCTGCAGTTAATAAGAAGAGTTGCTAATTGATGATTTTAGTTTAAAACAGTGAGTTTAAATGTGTTCTTCATCAAAACTTACCTCATTCGTCTTTACTAAATTTGTTGAGAACAGCAATTTTTTTTTCTCTTTTTTTTTTTTTTAAGATTTATTTATTTAAGCTGGGGTACAGGCCAGAGGCATGGGGCGGCGAGAAGGTTCACCAGAAACAGTGGGGAGCAGAACAGGCAGATCAGAAATACACTGCTGAGGGGAGCAGCGGGCGAGGCAGGAGAGGTCTGCCGCACCATGTGGGATTCTCCCCGGCCGGGTGTCGAACTCACGTCGCCGCTGCTGACAGCTCCGGAGCGCAGCGCTGTGCCATCAGGGAGGCCCAAGAACAGCAATTCTTGAGTGTTGTCACTCCCTATGTTCATTGCCTAGAGAGCCCCACCCTGGTGTGTCTAGAGAATGATTGTGATTGTTCTAGGTTTTAAAAGCCGTATTCCCTGGCGCTCTCTGATGTCAGTGCATTTCTTTTGTCAACAAAAGCAGAGATAGACAGAAGACGGGAACTGCCTGAATGTGGAGAATTTTTTTTAGCGTGGTTTCTTTTCCTAACAAGGTCTGTGACCTTGGACAAGTAACATTCTTTAGGGCTTGGTTCTCAGCAATACGGTGGAGGGAATGTTCTAGATAATCTTCAAGAGGAATTCTTCAAGTTTCATTATTTTACTCACTCTTTCCTTTTTCTTACAATATTAGAGACTTTAATACTCAGCAACCCACCCTGTGCTGGCCTGTGAATTTTGAGTGCATCTTTATTTCACTCTATTTAATGCTTATAAAATCATAAGGGAATGAATTTTGACCGAGTTGCAGTTAGCTGGACACGCTCCTTCCTTGCTTTCACTGATAGAATAACCGTTGCCTGTTTCCTTTTAATGAATATATTACAGTTAGCTAAGTCGTTCTTTTGATTTGCCAGTGAACACACTGGCATCTTCTTTCCATCCTGCAGGGAGGGCCTTTGGTTCTGTGCCCTCCGCCTGTCGTTCCTGGGAATAAACTCGCAGGCTTCGGGACCCGGCGGAAAGAACAAGAGTCGGTGGTCAAGGCAGGGGCTTCACCCCCACCCTGCACGTAACCTGTGCCGAGTGGTGGCTTAACTTGGGAGCTCCTCTCTACAAATTGGACAGAGGCTGGCCAAGGGTGTGTTTTCACAATTATGCTAAGTTTGAACAAATACGAGTTCTTAGTGCACTGCTGCACCGATAGGGGTAGAGCTGCTTTGACAAGTGGCCGGCGACAGCTTCAGTTTGCAAGGATTTGCCTTCTTTTGTTTGTGAAAGCAGAGAAATGTATTTCCACGTGCTGCTCCACTGGTTAAATGTAGTAAATAGTATTTATTGCCCACTTTACCTCTTGGGATCTTATTAGATGCCTCAGACTCCCGGTTTATATCTTCACATCTGCAGGAGCTCCTTCAGTGAACAATATTTCCAATTTTTTTTTTTTTTTGCAAATGAAAAACCACATTCATTTTGAAAATGAAGAACCTGACACCACATGTTGAAATAGTAAAAGAACTAATCAGGCTACTCAATGAAATATGTATCCTCTTGTCTTGACCATTAAACCTTCCTAATGACCTTGAAGGCCAGGTCTGATTTAGGATCCTCATATCCCGAGGATGTGGTGATGCAGGTAGCCTGGCCTCTGTCTGCCCTCCTCTCCCTTCTCTTCCCACTCCTGGCTGCCCCTACACCTCAGGGCCCTTCTAGCCCACAGCCCAAGCTCTGCCCCTCGCCCCACCCCACACAAACAAACGCCCCTTGGCTGTTCCTCTGGCCTCAGGGGGCCCTGGGCACTCACACCTGGCTTGCAGGGCAGTGGAATGTTCACTTCAGGTCGGTTGACCTCTTGACTCCTGCTGCAGTGGAGAGAGGCAGCCAGGGGAGGGCCAGAACGGGGTTCTGAGGGGCCCCATGGCCGGGGTCTGATGGCATTGCTGCTTGTAGATGTTACTTGAAGCAATTGCTCTTTGTTGCCTTGATTTGTTCCCTACTGTCTGCGCCAAGTTTCTGCTCCTGGTTTCTGATGACTGTTGGGGTTCAGGCTAGTTGACGATTATTTGCTTGATGTGTGTGTGTGTGTGAGGTGCTGAGTCTGCAGAGGCAGTGTCCCCACCCTCATGGCCTTTAAGTTGTTACCTTGGCTGGGCATTGCCGGCCTCCGACAGTCCAGCTCACATTCCTGTTGTGTCCAGATTCAAGGTGACTGGGAAAAATGTTGGGGATTTTCTCCTGATTAGCCCAGGATTGCACCTCTAGGAACCAATCCTCTCAGAACAAGGGTGAGAGAGATAACAGAAATGGAGGCTCTTCTACAGGAGGCCTGGGCCGCCCGCAGTACATAGTCTAGCCCAAGACCAGCTTGGCAGGTTGTTAAGAG
>PVIJ01022520.1:0-15993 GCA_004024925.1 Scalopus aquaticus
AAGGGAGGGCTGGCGGGCGAGCCCAGGTGGTGAGGGCGTGGGCGAAGCAAGGCCAGGCCGGGAGGGCGGACTAATGTCTGAGGTGGGGGAGCGAGTCAGGGAGGTGGGGTAGGGGGAGGTGAGGCGGGCTGGGGCAGAGGGCAGGGCCGGAATGTGCTGGCCCATGCGGGGTGAGGCACGAAGGGCAGAGGAGGTGGGCAGCTTTGTAGACCAGAGAAGGGGGGGCAGGTCTGTGTTAGAACCTGCCCGCTCCGGCCTCAGGCTCTGGAAACAGGAACGACTCTGGCTCTGGAGCTCAGGATCGTCCAGGCTGGCGTGGCCCGAGGGGCTCCCAGGGACCTTCCTCACTGCCAGCCCCCTCGGCCTGCCCCGTGTCAGCCTTCACTTGGCCTGCAACGTGTCCACGGGGCCCTGGGGCCTGAGGAGGGCCTTGCGGTCCCCCTCAGCCTGCAAACAGACCGCCCCATTAGTGCCCCCAAATCCGTTCCTGCTTCTCTGGGTCTGAGCCTCAGGGGTTTTGCGGGGGATTTTGAGCCCTCTACCTAGTAAGTCATGTCCTTGAGCTTGCGATCACATCTGTGGGCTCCTTCAGAGCCTCCGTCCCCTCTTCTGCGCCGCCTCCAGCAGGTTTGCCAGCCCCTGAACATGGGCGTTGCACAAGAACACGGAATTCAACTTGAATTCCTGAAAGAACCCAGAAAGAATTCCAATTTGAGCCCAAGAACTCTCCAAACCCGCCTCAGTGGGATCTGGTGACCCTCCCAGAGAGTATCAGAGCCAGACCCCCGGGTCTCCTGCTCCCACACAGGGGTCCCCCAGCCAAATGTCATAGATGGCGGGTGGGGGGTGAACCCTGCAGAATCCCTAGATGGAGGCGGGAACGCAGAGCCCCGGTGAGGCCGTGGCAGCAGGAGGGGGCTAGTGCTCGGTCTGGCTTCACAGATTGCCTTCTCCTCACCCCAGACTCTGCCAGGCTGGGAGAGAAGTGCGGGTCTCAGAGAGGGGGCCGTGCTCCCCCCAAACAGCGCCCTGCCCCGAATGTCTCAGTGGTGGTCGCCAGCAGTGTAAGGGCAGGAGAGCTGGACTCACCGAGCTACAGTGGCGTCTGCCCGAGCACCCGGGGCAGTACCCAGAGCGGAGCTGACGCCCACCGAGCGTCCACACGGCTCTGCCCGCACCGCGTGTCCTGAGTGCAGCGGACCGGGTGGCCCCGTTTCCGGAACCGCGTCCTCAGCGGGGTCCCCACGGGGCAGAAAGGAGGAAAAGGGAAAGACCGGCCACGACGGAGCCGGCAGTTAGGGAACAAAGCGCAGCGCTGGAACGGAGGGTCTTTTATGTGCATTTCAAAGCATTTCCTAAGGTCAATTCCCAAAGATAGAATCGCTGTTTCTATTTAAAGTAAAACAAAAATATTTAAATTTTTTTAGGGTGCTAAGAATTTTTCTCAGGAATGACCGAGAGGACGCGCTTTCATCTCGTCCTTGCTCACACTTCCATCTCCCCCTCCCAGGCCTCTGACACCAGCTCCCGCCCCTACCTCTCCGCAGGAACCGTCCTCTTTAGTCCACGCTTTGGCCGCGCGCCTGCTCTAGCACGGGCGCCGCACCCCCTTCCCCGCACAGTGCCCGCGGTTTTCGCCGCGTTGCTCCCACTTGCCACGAGGCGGCGCCCCCCGTCGTTTTTCAGCACTTCGGCCCTCATGGCGCTTCCCGTTCCCCTCGGCCTCAGTCACTCTCTGCATTTCACTCTGCAACGGCCCCGCCCTTTGCTTATTCTGTGCTGAGCCCCTTCCCCTGCAGCCCCGTCCGCTCCGCACCTCATTTTGCGCTTGGGCGCCCCGCCCTTTACCAGGCCAAGCAACACCGCCGTCGCTATTTCGCTGTATTCCTGCATTATCCCGCCGGTCCACAAGACGGCGCTCTCCGATCCTGCCTCCCTCCTTTTGCCCCAGGAGCTTCTCCTTCCTCCCCACACTTCGGGGTCAGCTGGCTCGCGTACTCCTCCCACCCGCCTGTGATGATCCCACCTTAACACCCGTGTAGAAGAGGGCACTCTCCATTTTTCCCTACCTTGGTTCCCCCTAGGAGCCTTTCTTCTTGTGGTCATTTCGGAGTGATCGCAGTAATTTACGGCATTTTTTGGCGCTCTTATTAATGGCTAGAAAAGAGCCATGTGGGGCTGCGAGAGGGCAGGACAATTGGAGAGCACCGTCTCGTGGAGCAGGGTGGCATGCAACGGGAAATGCACGAGGGGGGTGTGCCGCGGGAGCGAGCTAACGCGGAAGTGCCAGGAGGAAGGAGAGGCTCCTGCGGCAAAAGGAGCCAGCTACAAAAGGAGCGCGCCCTCTTGCGGACAGGCGGTTTAACGCCGGAAGAACACATAATGACGATTACTGTGCCACTGGGAGCAGAGGGGATGGGGCGGAAGGGAACAGGGCTAAGCAAAGATATACCCTCCAACTAATGAAATGCAGAGTGACTGAGGCCTAGGGGAATGGGAAGCGCCTTGATGTCCGAAGTGCTGAAAAATGACGGAGGGCGCCGCCTCGTGGCAAGTGGGAGCAACGCGGCGAAAGGGCTGGCACATGAAAGGACCCAGGATGGCAGAGCCCAGCGCTGACTTGCGGGCTGTTGGGGGTAGGGACGGAGGGCAGCGCATGTGGCGAGAAGCAGTCACGTGGCCAAAGCAGAGCCTAAAGACAAAGGTTCCCAGGCAGTCAAGGAAGGGGCGGGACCCAGTCCAGAGAAGGGGGGGTGTCGGGGAGTTGTAGACAAAATGACAGCAAGGTCGAGATGAAATACGAATTCATTCCTTTGAATATAAATTCATACCACCCTTCAGAAATTAAAATACTTTTATTTTACTTTAAATAGAAATTGTGATGCTATTTTTGAGAAATGACCTAAGGAAATGCTTTGAAAGACACAAACAAATCTTTATGTGTATAAATGTTCACCCTCCCTTTCTTGATAGTAACAAATTAGTGGCAACAATCTAAATGAAAACCCCAAGAAGGGTTAAATAGACACGAATGAAATTTAGAATACAATTCTGAGGTTTTTAATGACCTGGAAAATACTGGTGTTCTAATGTTAAATGCTGAAGGTAGAAAATAAAATCCTACAGAAGGTAATTCCACCCAGCAGGAAAATATTAATGAAGTATACTTTCTTTAACACTTATGTGTATGAGTAAAAATGGAATAAATATTTCTTTGCATCAGGTATTTTTATACAGCAGTGAAAATTAGGCTCTAGCTGCATCCAGTAATGTGGATTAATACTGCCTGCACATTGGTGAGTCAAGCTATAAATACACTTCATATGATTAAATGTTGAATACCAGACAAAACTGAAATCATGTTTTAATTACACTTTTAATGATAGAGAGTTAGATGACACATTGTAATGAAGAAAGAGCAAGGGAAATAATTTTGATCAAAGTGATACTGGTGCTCACTTATAAAGGAAGATGATATGATGTGATTTTATGGGACTTCCTCTTGTAATTCTCAAACTACATTGTTACTATCTGCCCTTACACACAAGTATAACCCTTCACAATTAAAAATATTGGAAAATACTAGGAAAAAGTCAGCTAAGTCACAAAGCATTTATCTTTTGATGGAAAAATCAGTTGACTATGGTTTATTAAATTTATTACTATTACTCCTCAAAATGTCTATAATGTGCACAACTACCTTTTATTATCAGAACCAGTCAACTGAAGCTAATGAACACATCATTGTTGAAATTATCTCCCTGCTCCATGGCAGGTGAAAAGTAACTGATGATTTAAGTCTTCCGAATTCCACTGTGGTTATAGGAAGACATGTAAGGATGAAAATTGGGGTTTCCTGCTAGTCAAGCAGGCTGCCTAGAGCAGGAGCACCTGGAGTGCTAATGTCAAGGTCACCTCATTTCATCTTAGTGAAGGGGGTTGGGTTTCTAGCCTGAACCCATACTCCTGCTAGTTTTCAAATACAAATGAACATATTTTTTGCCTTTTTTGTTCATTTTTAAAATTCTAAATGTATTCTGATTAATTCTCAGCTTTGGATAGTATTAGTTAAAAAAAAGTGAAAACATGACACAACTTCAAAGTCTGGGTTCCTGTGAACTTTCCAAATACAAGAGTTCTGTGTGCCGTGTGTACCTATGGGGAGAACAAGACAAAATTATGACATTTCAAAAAATGAACTTTTATATCACTGAACGATCTTGTGAATAGTTAACTGCCTTTACTGAAAGAAAAAAAATAGAATGAAATTCGTATTCCAAATCAACTGATCTCACCACTATAAATTCAGTGTCCTCATAAACGACTTGCTTTCATTTTCATCTCATCCTAAAGCTCAAATCCTGATTCATCTCAGCAGACACTACAGGCAACAGGGAAGATTGTGGCGTTAAAATACTCATTTACACTTTATTGGTATGCCCACAGTAGTCTGACTTTTGGGAAAGGTTACAAACCATACCAGGTCAGAAGCACCATATCTCAAATGGGTGCTAAGACTCAAATAGGAAAAATTATCAAAAAACCCTCTGGGAATAGCCAAGGCTAAAAAGGGGAAGGGAGAATCTCCTCAAAGACACTGAGAACTGAAAAGCACTTTGAATTGGCCAAGTCGAGGCAAAATACCACCAATTCCCTATGGGTTCATTCATTTTAGCTCCTTTTGATTTGTGATGATTACCTGGAAAATCCCTCAAGGAGTGGGAGATGGTTCTTCTTACCAATGTTCTTATTAAAGTCAACTAAGAAAATACATCTGTCCACCCTTGTGTCTAGATTCATCATCCAAAAAAATACTATCCCTGACCTATGGCTGAAGTGAGCAAAAAGACAAGTTTTCTTGACCTAGTTATTTCTTAGCATCAAGTTTTGAAATCTTCCAAAACGATGACATTTTGCTTACTGGAAATATGTGTGCCTATTTTAGTGTAAAATACTCCTGGCAGTGATTAACACAATTGGGTTGCTTCACCTGCAAGAATGTACCTTTTCATTCAATCTGTAGGAACTCCCTGGGTTTCTTCCAGTGCTACCACCGAGACTGAAGAACTATGTCATCACATCCATGTGGTGTGATGAGGGATTACTCCAAAGACAGTTTCAGCCACAATAAGAAGCCCAAAAATTTCATTGTGCAAAGATTAAGAAAAATATTGTTTAAAACACAGATGCTGAATGAATATAACAAGGAGGAAAATACCATAAAATGTAGTGTAGACCTGGTGTTTAGAAAGAAGAAAGTGCAGAGTGAAAGGAAATATTTGCACACTGTGGAAATGGGGAGGGTCAGGATGGCCTTTTCCTGATTCTGCTTCTCTTGCAAGGACTGCAGGGTGGGCTTGCAGCAATGGGACAACAGACAAATTGAAAAAGAAGAAAAACTACTTTTAAGAGCTGACAAGTTGGATCACAAGTGCAGGTCCAGATATGACTGGCTGTCCTTGATGCGACACCTCATCAGCTGGACCAAAATTCGCTGTGGGACAGACCCAGATTCCTGGTCTTGGCTCTGTGGACAAGACGAAGTGTTAATTCTTTTATAAACAGGGCTGGTTGAGCGCTGCGCTGTGGAACTGTCGCCGGTAGCGCACGATGCCAGTTCGACGCCCAGCTGGGGTGAAGCCCACATGGTGCGGCAGACCTCTCCTGCCTCGCCCGCTGCTCCCCTCAGCAGTGTACTTCTGACCTGCCTGTTCTGCTCCCCACTCTGTCTCTGGTGAACCCTCTTGCCATCCCATGCCTCTGGCCTGTACCCCAGCTTGTATGTATAAATACATCTTTAAAAAAAATGAAGCAAATTTTAAATAACAAGTATTATAAGTATTCTTGTAGAAATAGAAAAGGAGGGAGTCTATGCGTAAAATAGTTTGGCATTTCCCACAAATGTGAAAAGTACTGTTACTAAATGCTTTGACATTTCCACACCAAGATATACACCCCAAAGAACTGAAAACGGTGTTTGAGCTAAATTGTGTACACAAACATTAATGTTTATAGCAGCACTGTTCATAACAGCTAAAGGTAGAAATATACCAATGTCCACCTGTGGGTGACAGGATAAGCAGAATGTGGGCGATCCCTAAACCCCAATATCGTTCTGCCGTATAAAGAGGAGAATAAACTGGTGCAGCTGCTGCTGTGGCGAACATGACAGCAATTCCCTTAAACACTAAACATGAAATTAACGGGAGGCAGCAATCCCACGTCAGGGATGGGCCGGAAAGAACAGAAAGCAGCGACTCAAACAGGCGATCCGCACAGCGTGTCACAGCAGCACCACTCCCCATCCATCAGGATCCAGAAACACTGGTCTCCATGGGATGAACAAATGTAAAATCAAAATCTGGCACAGAGGCAATGTCCTATTCATTCTTAGACAAGGAAGGAAGTTCTGATACTTGCTACAACTTGTAGGAAACTTAAAGTCACTATAGTAAGTGTAATAAATTACCCCACTGCAAAAGGACAAATGTAGAGAAACTCCACTTAGGTCACTTAGGTGAGTATCCAGACTAGTCAAATTCAGAAATAGAGTTTAGAATGTTCTGTCTCCAGGAAACTGGACTCTCAAATCAGTCTCCCCAAGGATAGGGCTTTGGGCAGTTTTATGGGGTTGAAGAACAAATATACAAAAACCCAGGGGATGAGGGGATAGAATGGTAGAGAATTAGTGCTTAATGGGTTGAGTTTCAGGGGGGATTGAAAAGGCTCTGGAGAGTGGAGATGCTTGTCTCACCTCCTCTACATCCTTATAACGAAATTACCCCCAAACCAAGGCAGCAGCCTGTGTGCCCACCGAGAGGCCTGGCTCAAGAAGATGTGGTCTAGCCACACAATGGATATTCCATATTCAACCATATAGAAAGACAAAACATTACCACTGACAACAAAATGGAAGGAATCTCAGGGGCTCTTGTAGTAAAGCAAGTCAGAATGATAAAAGAGAAATGTTGGCTGTTTATGCTAGGTGAGAATACAAAGTAAAATGCTTAAAAAACTACTGAACTCAGAAACAAGTGAGGTTTCTGAGGTTAAGAGGGAAGAGGAGAGAGAGAGGGCCAAGGGGAAAAAGGTCAGGTACGAATAGGTATGATGAAGGAAAGGTCTGGAAAATAGATTGAGGTGACAGGGTGCTATTCTAGACAGAGTGATCTAGGGGGGTCTCTCTGAGGACAGATGGTTTGACAATGACCTGAATGAAGTGACACAGCAGGCACTTCAAGCAGAGAGAACCTCAAGTGTAAAAGCCCTGACACCGAAAATGTGTGTCATTTTGAGCAATGTCAATAGAACCAGTGGGGGGAAACACTGAGAAATTGAAGCTGAAATACTGGTTTGTTTTTGCCAGAGTTAATATTATAATTCACCATAAAGATGATAATTTCATTTTTCCTTTGGTTGAACACCAACAAAGAACTCAGCTCTAGGTCTGAGGAATCAAACTGTTTAGCAGCAGTGCAGAGAAATGGACGATGGAGGTGGGGGACAAAAAAAAAAAAAGAACGAACACGAAAACCTAAGGGAAAGAAGTTAAACAGAAAAGACCACCCAGACTGTTGGCCATGCGTGCACATTAATCAGCAAGGCTGTGAAAATGAGAAACAGTCCCACAAACAGCGTCCAAAGAGAGAAGAAGATCAGGATGTTTTTTTTTTAAAAGATTTATATATTTATGCATACAAGCTGGGGTATAGGCTAGAGGTGTGGGGTGGTGAGAGGATTCACCAGAGACAGAGTGGGGAGCAGAACAGGCGGATTCACTGAAATACACTGCTGAGGGGAGCAGCAGGAGAGGCAGGAGAGGTCTGCTGCGCCATGTGGGAATCTCCCTAGCCAGGTATCAAACTCATGCTTCCGTGGCTCTGGATAGCTTCATAGTGCTGTGCTTAACCCATTGTGCCACCAGGGAGGCCCGGAGTAAGATGTTTTCACAAAGTTGGGGCAGGTGGTGACGACTGAAATGGGTCTGTGGTTTGCAGTCTAACATGGGGACCATGATGACTTGCTCTTGGGGGCTGTGCGGTGGATCCCTAGAAGGTTTTGGTTAAATGCAAAAGGGAAACTATGATGAAAACACAAGGAATGTTTCATGTTAAGCCAAATAGGTGCTTAGGTCAGAATCTGGGTATAAGATACAGAGCACCTGCACTGCTATTCAAGTTTCCTGTGCTTTTGAAGTAATGGAAAGTAAATGACTTTTCCGATGCTTCTCCCGAAAGACAAAGAAGGCACTGAAATTCACGTCGGAGTCCAAGCTCTGATCAGATCCAAACCATCCAATGCTTTCGAGCTAAGTGTCTTTTCAGATGACACAAGTTATTAAGAGGCTCTGTGGGAAGATTCTATTAATAGATTTTTATTTTAAGATTTTATTTTATTTATACATACATACAGCTGGGGTACAGGCCAGAGGCGTGGGGCGGCGAGAGGGTTCACCAGAGACAGAGTGGGGAGCAGAACAGGCAGGTCATAAGTACACTGCTGAGGGGAGCAGCGGGTGAGGCAGGAGAGGTCTGCCGCACCATGTGGGATTCTCCCCGGGGCCGGGCGTCGAACTCGCGTCGCCGCTGCCGACAGCTCCACAGCGCAGGGCTCAACCGCTGCGCCACCAGGGAGGCCCTATTAATAGATATTTTATCTTGGGTTTTGCAGATGACCCAGGATGTGGGAGAAATAGTAGTTTTGAAACTCCAAATTTCTATATCACTCCACAAAAAAAGCATGAAAAACAAACACATTTGAAGAGAGGAATCCAAATAAAGTCACAGAACACAAAATCAATACCTGGGAAAACACTTAGTGAAGTAGAAGAAAAAACTATAAAACACTTAGTGAAGTAGAAGAAAAACTATAAAATACTGTTGCGAGAAATTGAAAATATAAATGGAACAATATTATGTGCCCATGACTGGAATAATTAATAACACTGATAAGTACCCATTTCCCAAAGCAAACTACAGATTCCATGCAACCCCAATCAAAATTCCAATGGCATTTTTCACATAGACAAAACTAATGATCCTGAAATTGTTACAGGGCTGGGTGAGGGCCACCCCGGGGGGGCCCCAAACCTGCACACGCTAAATAGATTCTGCACCCACCACATCAAGACAAAACATACTCTTGTGTATAAGACCTTAGTGGAAAGGAAATTTTAATATAATTAGTATGTAGAAATGAGTGCACAACAAAGAGAAGAGAGAGTAAAAATTGCTGCCAAATGAGCACCCGAAGTCACCCCTCCCCTTGTGGGTAAATGCCCAGCCAAAGAGGGCTGGCCCAAAGCAGGGCCCCTGAGGCCCAAAGCCTTGCCACAAGTGTCAGCAGCTTCTAATGGGGACCAACAGGAAAGGGGCACAAGGGGCCAGGTAAATCTGGAAGGAAAGGAGCAAAATCAAGTCAAGATAAAGTCTGCTGCTGCCAGCCTCCCCACAGGTCTCTGTCCCGTGTCTCCTTCCACGTCCCCGAAGTCCCTGGTACAAATTCAATGGCGAGAAGCAAGCACGGCTTCCCCCCCCCCTCCCCGACATGTCTCTCTGCCCCTTGTGCCCCCTCGGTCTTCATCCTGTCTCTGGCTGCTTCTACTTCTCAGTCCCCCTCCCAGTCATTTCCAGCTTCGCCTCCCTGCCCAGCTCCCCTCGCCCCCCTTAGGTTGGGGCAGGGAACCCTGGACGTCCCCTTTCCTTGGGGATGACCCTGCGACAAAAAGCTGCTGGGAGCACAAAGGACCGGAAGAGCCAAAACAGTCTTGACAGGGAAGCTGGAGGCTTCTTGCCCCTGACTTCAAACTGTTCATTGGACACAGTCTCAAGGAAAGTTGGACATTTTCTGAGATCATGGAAGTGCGACCCGAACCCTGAAGCAGCCTGATAATTTCTTCCCAAAGCCAGAGTCTGATGCGTCTGTGCGCAAGAGGAGGGGGTCACGGACCTGGGAGAGGCACAGGCCGTGGGCCCGGGGCGCCCCACCGCCTGCCCTGGCTGGCTGAGGCGGGCAGAGCCCGGCTCCCCGCCGGGGCGACACCCTGGACAGAACAGGGGCATCTCAGATCGGGCGACAGAGGAGCGGCTTCGCCTCCTGCACGCCAGGCCTGGGGCGAGAGCGGGTGAGCCCAAAATACATCCCCATGGGGTCCCCAGACTCTGAGGTGTGCCCGCCATGACAGGACCGTGACAGACTCCAGTCCGCGGGGCAGGACGGAGGCGAGAGATGCCAGCAGGGGTGTCAGTGGGCACCAAGGCGCCTGGCAGAGCCAAACATGGAAGAGCCCCCAGTCAGGGAGGAGGACACCGAGGATCACCTCAGCACAAACTCGGACCCCTCCGCTCCTCCAGGTCCTATCATGTGCCGCCAAAAGCGCCCTGTTTCCCACAAGCAGCCCTCCCGTGGGACTCAGAGGGCCCTCGAGTCAGCTGCCCGCGGTGAGTCGTTTTTGCTCTCCTCCCCTGTGCTCACCTCCTCCTCTCTATTGGCCCAAGGAGGTCCCCGCATCAAAGTGCAAAGAAGCCTACTCCCAGCTGGTCTAAGAGACCCAAGACATCAACCAAAACAGAGACACCAGACCGGATGGGAGTGAATATTCGCACTCCACACAACTGATAAGGGACTGATTCTAACAATCTACAAAGAGCTCACAAGACTCAACAAAAACAAAGCAAACAACCTAGTCCAAAAAATGGAAGAACTTGGGTCTCCCTGGTGGCACACTGGGTTAAGTCGCAGTGCTACAAAGCTATCCAGAGCTACTGTGGCCGGAGTTCAATACCTGGCGATGGAGCTTCCCACATGGCACAGCAGACCTCTCTGTTGCCCACTGCTCCCCTCAGCAGTGTGTTTCACTCAATCTGCCTGTTCTGCTCCCCACTCTATCTCTGGTGAATCCTCTCACCCCCCATACGTCTGGCCTGCACCCCAGTTTGTATACATAAATAAATCTTTTTTTAAAAAAACATATCTTAAAAAAAAAAGAACTAAAAAGACATTTCTCAAAAGGAAATGCAAATGGCCAACAGGCATATGAAAAATGCTCAATATCCCTTATAATCAGGGAAATGAAATCAAAACCACAATGAGGTAACACCTCACACCAGTGACAATGGCTATTACAAAAACTGGCAACAATAAATGTGGGTGAGGATGTGGAGAAAAAGGACCCTCTTACATTGCTGGTGGGAAAGCAGACTGGTCCAAAAACTATGGAAACTGCATGGAAGCTTGTCAATTAACAAAAGTGGAGTTACCATATGGCCCAGCAATTCCACTCCTAGGAATCTATCCAAAGGACACAAAAATATTAATTAAAAAAGAGACCTGCACTCTTGTGTGTACTGCAGCACTACTGACAATAGCTAACATACAGAAACAACCTAAATGCCCCCAAACAGATGAGTGGATCAAAGATATGGTCTCTATATATAATGAAATACTACTCAGCAATTAAAAAGATAAAATCATGACATTTACAAAAACATGGATGGAGTTGGAAGGGGTTATGTCACTGAAAAAAGAAAGAAGGAAAAAGAAAAATATCAGATGGTTTCACTTACAGGAGACATATAGGGAAACTGAAAAGAGTCAGGGGAAAAAAAGACAAAACTAGTAGGCAAATTACAGATGTGAGAAATATGGCAGGGGAGCAGGAGGGAGGGCAAAACAGGGGAAGGAAAAGCACAAGGTACTATGTTGACTGTTCACAGGTGAGGTGGTGATGGGAGATTTATGGGATTATATAAGAGAGGAGCAATATTGCATAAAAATGAACAATAATAAAAAAATTTTTTTTTGTAAAGATTTATTTTTTATTTATACATACAAGCTGGGGTACAGGCCAGAGGCGTGGGGCGGCGAGAGGGTTCACCAGAGACAGAACGGGTAGCAGAACAGGCAGATCAGAAATACACTGCTGAGGGGAGCAGCGGGCGAGGCAGGAGAGGTCTGCCATGCCATGTGGGATTCTCCCTGGCCAGGCATCGAACTCGCGTCGCCGCTGCCAACAGCTCCACAGCGCAGCACTTAACCGCTGTGCCACCAGGGAGGCCCAATAATAAAAAAATTTTAAAGGCAATAATGCTATCTTTTTTTTTCTAATATTCATTTATTTTGTAGAAGAACTGGGTGTAGGCCAGAGGTTTGGTGGGTGAGAGGATTCCCCAGAGACAGAGTGGGGAGCAGAACAGGCAGTTCTACTGAAATCCGCTGCTAAGGGGAGCAGTGGGCAAGACAGGAGTGGTTTGCTGCGCCATGAATGTCAGCCCCCTGGGCTGGAAACAAACCTAGGCCTTAGTGGTGATAGTGTTGAGACTCAAACTCTAGGGCACCAGGGAGGCACCAAGAAACCTTTATCTTGAGAAATGGGGAAGGACACATACAGACCTCAACCTATAGCAGACATCCAACAGTTCTACCTTTTCTTCCCACGGAATGACATTTTGGTGTGGAGCAACTCCAGCAGCACTGGGGGCACCTTGTCCAAGTCTCATGGCACCACGGAGGCTTAAAAGTACATGATGACAGAGTTAGAAGAACCCAGAGATATCACTTCCAATGCAACATGCAATGTACCAGGTAGACCAAAAGCTACCTTGGCAAAGAACAGCATCATCCAGCAATTTAAGAGGATACTAGAAGATACAGCAACAGGAACAGCGACATAATCACTGCATGAACTTGGAGAAAAGAATGACCTAGGTAATTTCATGAAACTCTGACTTAAACTGCATGTTTGTTCACATTGCTCTCAACTGAATGATGTGTTGAGATTATAAGTTTTAATAGTTTTTAACATTTTATAATAGAAATAATTGTGGGTCTGCTAATCCTAAGCGGCATGTCTGGCCACCATTTAGTTATCTGCAATTCTGCATTCCTACCCAAGGTCAGAACTGCCCTGTCAATCAGTTATAGGAGCCCAACCTACAAGGTGCCTTTCATCTTTTAAAACAGGAAGCTAGGTCACTTTGGGAAGGGTGTGCATCAAGAGGTATGACCAGGAATGCCCGGGGGGCTGAGGACCCGATGTATGACAAAGGACCCCAGAAGCTGATCAGCTGAACGCCTTACTGATAAGATTGAAACCTTGGCTGGGGTATCTAAGGCTTGACCTCAGTTATAACACTGGGTCATCAAGCAGAGAAAAAATGCCTGGAGAGCAGACCCACATGCCCTGATGTTATAGATAATAGGATACATTTTTTTCCACTATCACTCTTCCCTTTTTTTATCTTCCTCCCTCCTACAACTGATGCTGTGTGATTATTCTAAAATAAAAAGGCCAGGATTGTGCACCTTGAGCAGCATCCTGCATCATGTAGCCTGCTCCACGACTCCCGTGTATCTGTGTGGTGGTGCTCCTGACACAACAATAATATTCAAATACAAATAATGTTCCTTGTCTGTGATGACATATTTCTGGGCTGAATGCAAGTACAGGTTAATGCACGGCAGGGAAATGCAAGTTGCCTGCCCAACAGAGTAAAAATGCTGTGTAATATGTGCACAGTTTCTACCAGTGTCACACTGCTGTGACATTTCTAAGACCACTAAAGTTTGGCTTCCATACAGTTTCCCTACACGGTACCCCCATAGGGCTTCTCTCCTGTGTGATGCCCCCCCGCAGGGAGAGCTCCTCCGGCAGAAAGTGACCCCACAGTACTGTCAAGGGCTTCTCTCCTTTGAGTTCTCTGCTATCTAGTGACGTAGTAAAAAGCTTTACTATATTCTGGATATTCACATACACACATATGTACACAGTGAGCCTGTGAGTCATCTATAGAGGCAGACTGAGGGCTAACCGCCCTCACTCTACACTCTAGACATTCTCTACACTCTAGACATTAAGAAGAAGTTACCCTGTGTGAATTCTCTGACGTACACTCAGATCTGACTTTTGAGATACTGGGCTGTCAGAAAAGCCATGACCCATTTTTGCAAGAGACAGAAAAAAAAAACAGGTCATGACTTTCCTGACAATAGTTTTCCTACACTCTTGACATTCATGGGGTTTCTCTCATGTGTGAACTGTCTGATGTTCAGTGAGGCCTGATTTTCAGGAGGAAGTTTTCCTACATTCTTGACATTCATAGACCTTTTGTGCAGTGTAGCACCCAGAATGTACAGGGAGGCCTGATTTCCAGGAGAAAGTTTTACTACAGTCTTGTAATTCATAGGGTTTCTGCCCAGTGTGCATGCTGTGACGGTTATGAGGTTTGACTTATTAAAGCATAAATTCCAACGCTATTGACATTCATAAGGTTTGTCTGCTTTGTGAATCCTCTGAAGTCAAGTAAGACCTGACTTCCAGGAGAAAGCTATACTACACTCTTGATAGTCACAGGGCTTCTCGCCAGTGTGACTTCTCTGATGTTTATTGAGGGATGATTTCCAGGAGAAAGTTTTCCTACACTGTTGATATTCAAAAGTCTTCACTTCTCTGTGAGTGATCTGATGTTGATAGAGGCCTGCCCTGGGGTGGAACACCTTCCTACACTCTTTTGTCATTCATAGGGTTTCTCTCCAGTGTGAATATTGTCATCCTTATTGAGGGCTGACTTACTGAAAAGTGTCTTCCTACACTCTTGACATTCATAAGGTTTCATTCCAGTATGAATTCTGCCACGTACAGTGAGGGCAGGATTATTGGAAAAAGTTTCCTCACTCTTTTGACATTCACAAGATTTCTCTCTGTGACTTTTCTGATGTACAGTGAGACTGATTTCCAGGAAAATGTTTTACTACACTCTTGACATTCACAGGGTCTCTCTCCAGTGTGAATTCTCTGATATATAGTGAGGCTTGACTTCCTGGAAGTTTTTCCACACGCTTGACATTGATAGGGTTTCTCTCCAGTATGATTTCTCTGATGTCTAGTGAGGTCTGACTTACTGAAAAAAGCCTTCCCACATTCTTGACATTCATAGGGTTTCTCTCCAGTGTGGATTCTCTGATGTTGACCAAGAACTGACTTCTGGGAGAACACTTTCCCACATTCTTGGCATTTATAGGGTTTCTCTCCAGTGTGACTTCTCTGATATACAGTGAAGTGTGACTTACAAAAATTTTTTTCGTACACTCTTGACATTCATAGGACTTCTCTCCAGTGTGATTCCTCTGATGCAGAACAAGAAGTGACTTCCAGGAGAACACTTTCTCACACTCTTGACATTGATAGGGTTTCTCTCCAGTGTGACTTCTCTGATGTACATTGAGGTGTGACTTACTGGAAAAAGTTTTCCCACACTCTTGACATTCATAAGGTTTCCCTCCAGTGTGATTTCTCTGATGTACAGTGATGACTGATTTCCATGAAAATGTCTTTCTACACTCTTGATCGTCATAGGGTTCCTCTCTAGTGTGTATTCGGTGATGGTAAATGAGGACAGATTTTCTGGAGAAAATTTTTCTACACTTTGGACATTCATAGGCCTTCTTTCCTGTGTGAGTCTCCTGAAGTTTACAAAGGCCTGACTTGTGGTAGAAAGCCTTTCTACAATCTCGACATTCATATGGGTCCTCTCCTAAGTTAGTCCTTGGCTGTTTACTGAGGGGTGGTTTATAGGAGAAAGTTTTCCTACACTCTTGACATTCATAGGTTTTCTCCCTTGTATGAGTTCTCTGATGTACACTAAAAACTGACTTCTGCCAGCAAGTTTTCTTACATACTTTACATTTAAAATGTCTCACTCCTGTTTGAGATTGTGGATGTAAAGGGAAGGCCGTCTTCCATGAGAACATTTTCATGAAGTCTTTATAGCTAAATAATTTATCTGTAGTGAGAGTTCTCTACATCTACTCTGTAAGGGAATCTCAGAGATTTCCCCACATTCAAAAGATTGCTCATCTGCTTGTAGTTTCTGATGTTCAGTAAGAACAGGGAATTTAGGGCCTCCGCGGTGGCGCAGCGGTTGAGCGCTGCGCTGTGGAGCTGTCGGCAGCGGCGACGCGAGTTCGACGCCTGGCCAGGGAGAATCCCACATGGTG
>PVIJ01022521.1:0-15990 GCA_004024925.1 Scalopus aquaticus
GGCACTTTTGGGGGGCCAAAAACCCGATAGTAATCATTTAAGGCATCACCAACTCTTAGCCATCTTTTATGATTTATAGTTCCCTCAAGAGGGAACCAAGGGCAAGTCTGTTTTATAAAATCGAAAAAGGAAAGTAAATCTTTTGTCTTAATCCTAACTCCTCGCGTCCTGAGGGCTTCTTTTAACTGAGTAACATAAACTTTATGCTGACTAATTTCCTGTCCCATTGTCACAAAAAGACCTTAAAAATCTTACCTTACTGTCAGCGCAACAGGCTCTCGCGGCGACAAGTATGAGGGGGAACAGCTAGCCACTTTTTCGAGTTGTCTTTTTGTCCTCTGGAAGTCTTCCCGTACTCAGGCCCCACGTTGGGCGCCACTTGACTCGGCCCGCGAGTCCAGATCAACGTTGCACCTGAGGAGGAAGCAGGGAGCAAGGGACAGGGGTACGCGAGAAAGTGGAGACAAGACAGGAGGTCTGATCAAGTCTCGTTTATTGTTCCGGGAAAAGAGCATATATAGGATGAAAGTCATGGGGAGGTTACATTAGGTGACGCAGGGTGGTTTGAGGTCAGGGATTCAATGAGAGCGCGGCACGGGAAAAAATGGGACGGTCCTGCTGACGTCAGTTTGGGAAAAATGTACATGGAACGGGGAAACAGAAATCTAAGGCAGTCCTCATCGAAACCTAACCTTATATGGGCAACTCAGGCAATTAGGGCCGTAACTCACCGCTAGGGGCCATCTTGTCTGATGGCTCCTCACACACTTAACATCCTCTTATGGAATGAAAATGAAAGCATTGCCATAGGATTGAAGTCTCTGGTTCTGAGTATAGATTTGTTTCTCTTTGGTAGTGGCTTTCTCTAACTGCCTGAGTTTTACTTAGCATTCTTATAATACCTGGGGATGATGATAATGTTCCAGTCCATCATCAACTCTTTCCCCTCTCCTCACCTGAATAAAATGTGTGCCCTTCC
Source organism: Scalopus aquaticus (assembly GCA_004024925.1). Lineage (NCBI taxonomy): Eukaryota > Metazoa > Chordata > Mammalia > Eulipotyphla > Talpidae > Scalopus > Scalopus aquaticus. Next base: position 980 of record PVIJ01022521.1, read on the forward strand.
TACCGACAGAAGGGTTGAGGAAGTCCAGAAAAACACACTGCATGCAGTGTGATTGCCTCTGGTGTCTGTCTCCCAGAAATGCCACGGGGACATTTCTGAAGAAGGGCGATAAGTGTATTGCTTACTAAATTAATGAGGGAAAAGAGAATATGATCCACCAGGAATTCTTCTGGAGTTAAATAGAGTCTGTGCTGACATGAATTCTTTCTTTTACCCAACTTGTGACAACAGCTGGTTCATCTTGGATGGAGGTGCCCCCCACCCCCATACACACACAGGCATTTCACCACCTGCCCCAGGGACACACACATCAAAGATGGCTCTGAACCCAAATTCTGCAGCTCCTCCTGAATAGAGAGATAGTTAAGCCAACGCAGGGCATGAGCTATATTTTTCCTTTGAAGGTCTGCTTCCCAGCTGCACTGGAACAGCATTTGCCATGACCAAAGGATGAAAACTTGAGAAATCCTGGCTCTCCTTCTCATAGCTTTCTTTTTCCCTCTGTAAAGCTTATTTTCTGAATTAGCTTCCAATTTCTTTTCCAAGCCATTAGTCTCTCTCAACTCTTCCCTAATCTCCCACATGAACAGATTTTCCATGAAGCCAGTGGGCTCCCCGGTGTAGCTGTGCCGCTCTCCAGGGCCGGGCTCATCGTGGAATAGCCACGCCACACGGAGCTGGGCTGTGTAGGCTGTGCGGAAGACAGGCCGAGCCAGGTGCCCAGGGACACGCCGTCCTGTCAGTGCCTCAGTTTCCTCAGGATTGAATGGAGAGGAGAGGCAAGCTGTGCCACATGGGCCCCTGGGGCCCTGAGCCGACCTGTTGGCAGAGGTGCTGTGTCTCTCCAGAGTTGGTTGCACTGACTCAGGTATGGGACTGACCTTGCTTCCAAGTTCAGGGTCACACAACAGCTGTGTCCTCAAGTGGAGTTAGGACTAACCCCTGGCTCTCCTTGGCCAGGGAAGAGGGCCAGGTGGGGCCCCCTGGTCACACTCAAAATGTCAGGCAGAGCATTCTGCTCCTGGGCTGGTTCCTTCCTGTCCTCTTCCGTGAGAACCGTCCAGTGATGCTCTGGGAGGGACCAGAGGAGCGTTTTCTAGGGCTTCCTGACAGCAGCAGACGATCTCTGGCTCTCTCAGGCCTAAGCAGCTAGAGAGAGGTGGAATTGAGACCTTGGGCCACAGCTTCCCAGCAGAGGGTATCTTCATGCCCCCACTCACTCCATGCCAAGGAGGAGTCCTCTTGGAACTGGCCCTTCCACTCTGAACCTCAGTTTACCCTTCTTTCCCCTGTAGTCTCATAACCACACCCCTCCCAATGTGGGATTTGTTCCAAAGGGGAAAATATTGGAACACAGACCCCTGCTAAGTGACTCATTAAACCTCTCACATAGCCCTGGTCGTGATTGTGTGGTTAGAATTATTATCTGGAGAGCTTTTAAAAAATACCAACACCCTGGTCCCACTGCAGAGCCATGAATTCCCAGTCTCTGGAGTGGAGGAAGAGCAGTCACTGGTTTTGAAAGTTCATTTGTGCACCTCCATGAAGAACAGCTGAAATCTCTGCCATCCTTCTGCTGCCACTTGCTTGTTGGGTTAACGACGACCTGCATTAATTAGACTCTTCTGCATAAGAAAGCCCTGGACTGGTAGGATCCGGAAATTCTGATGTATTGGGAACAGTGCAGGCTGCCATCCCAGGTGGCTCTCTGTGACTGCCTTGTAGAGATAGTGCCTGACTTGGTTATGGGCCTCTTGGCTGGGGTGACCTTCTGCCGATGTTAGTGAGTCCCCATTTTAAATGAACAAATGGGTCACGTGGGCTGCTTTTAAGCCTGCAGTTTTGTGGTTTTGTGGGTGGGTGGGAGGTTAGCGGGTGAGAAGCTGTGGTTTTAACAACCCTTATTGGTTCTCATGCAGGAAGTCTGAAAAAGCACATTTTTGAAATCTCGGCTGTGCTTTCTTTTTGGTTGCTCCCATCCCAAGCAAAAGCAGATGTTTTCAGAGAAGTCTTAGCTCTTGGAAAGGGAAATCTGTTATCTGCAGCTTGCTAGAGGGCTGCCAGATGCCTTTTTATTGCCATAGTTCTTGTAAAGTCTTGATATACCCTTCCCCATAGTCGTCAAAGTTGTCCTGGTCCTCTTTCCCTGTACGTGTTTAGCGTGACTTTGCCAATTTCTAAGAAAAAGCTCACTGGGAATTTGGCTAGAATTGCACTGACTTTAGATCAATTCAGGGAATTCTCAAATACCTTAGAGACTTGGTGGATAACAGGTATCTTTTCTAAGCAGGTAACACTGAGAAAAAGATCACATTATCAGTCTCTCCACCAAGAAGCTGGGCACAGTGGCACGGTCATCAAATCTGTCCCCTTCACTTTGAAGAACCCAGTGTGGGCAGTGATTTCCAGCATCGCTGGTTGGCAACTAAATCAGACCAACATTTGGGATGTGGGGCAGCCCTTTTAGGGAAGTCTGTTGGGGAATGATGAGTTGCCATGGGGCCTGGGTGCGCCATGACCGTCCACATCTCTTCATTTGCACCGTCAGTGCTGTGGGGTGTCGGTCTGTGCTGGAGAAGGCCTGTCTCCTTGCTTTGTCTGTGGGTTTGGGGTCTTGGGTTGGCTGTGAAATGAGCAACCATTCTTAGCCTCTGCTGTTTTTTTTTTTTAAGATTATTTATTTATGCATACAAGCTGCAGTGTAGGCCAGAGGTATGCGGGGTGGGTGAGAGGATTCACCAGAGACAGAATGAGGAGCAGAACAGGCACATTTACTGAAATACACTGCTGAGGGGAGCAGCAAGCGAGACAGGAGAGGTCTGTGCCATGTGGAAAGCTCCCTGCCCGGAGATTGAACTCGTGTTGCAGTGGCTGTGGACAGTTTCATAGGCTGAGACTTAACCCCTTGCGCCACCAGGGAGGCCCAGCCTCTGCTGTTTTGCAATTAAAATAATGTCATGTCTCACAAAGCGGAGGGTGAGCCACGTCCATGACTTCGTGCCAGTACATGTCGCAGCTTACTTGGGCCTCAGAGGCAGAGCCTGGCGGGCCTGTGGCTCTGTCCTGGAATGTGCTCATTGTCCTGAGTGTGTCCTCCTGGAACCGCTTTGAATTGTTTCCTACCAAGTTCAGGGTCCCGGGGCAGTGCTCTTTTTCTGTCCCTTACATTCCTCTCTGAGCTCATTTTCTGCCACCTCTAAGCATCCCTGGAGGATTCATCCTCTGTTCTTGGATTAAGCTGGGCCAGCTGTCACTCACTCAAGCCAGGCCTCACATGTAGCCCAGGGACCTTCTGGGACCCCGTCGAGGGGAAACCTGATTTGTTTCATGTGTTCCTGTGCCAAACTTCCCAAGAGCAGCATGCAAGAAATGTGAAGACAAAAGACTTTTTGCTCACAGAGGCAAGGCAGCAGTGCGAGATCCTTGCTTGATCATATTTCTGTGGTTGGTGAGAGAAAGGTCCCTGTTGGTGTTTCTTGCCTGTGGTTTCGATGGCAGCTTGTTTCAACCAAAAAGCACCCCTCACTCACAGCTGTTCCAGAGTCCTAAGGCAGGAGGCTGGAGCAGTGGGCTTCAGCTCCCTGTCTGTCCCCTGGCTGTACTGAGGCCTCCTGACCTTTGCTCCTGACCTCTTTCCCATGCCCCAACTGTGTCCTCCAGAATGTGTCTGTGCTTTTGCCCCTGCAGTAGCCACAGGCATGATCCTCACAGCCTGGGGTTAGAGGTGAGGCAGACGTGTGCTCTCTCTCTCCCTCCTAGCAGTTTCTATCTTAGAAGAAACCCCCTGGGCATAAAGCCACACTCTGAAAGCCGCCAGTGCTGTGGCTTCTTCTTATGTCCCTTGGTGCGGGGAAGTAGAGTCTCCTTGTCACAATACCTTAGCCCAGGGTGTCACTGTGACAGTGGAAATTTCAGTCCCCGGGGCCACCGGGGCCTGTGACTGGTATTTTCAGTAGGATGAGCTGTCTAGCCAGGGCAGCGGGCAAGTGGTCTCCCAGGCTCGCCCGTGACCTGTGTGTCAGTCCCCTGCCTGCCTCCCTGATGCTTGCGGGGGAAAGTCTAAGTGTTTCCAGCCGAAGGGGTCTCTGATGCCCTCGGGTCAGTGACAGAGCACAGACCTAGAAACTGAGCCTGGGCCTGCCTTCCTGCCTCCTCTGTGCCCCTTAATCGCCAGTGTCTCTGACCTCAGCCTGGCGTGTCGGCCGAGTGCAGATCCCCCCTGGCTCCCAGTATCCACAAAGTCTGCTCCAGCTGTTCATCTGGACTTCACGGCCTGCCCCCTTCTCTGTCCTGCGTGGCAAGCGTACGCCAGTGTCCTTCTGTGGGGACTTTGCTTTTATGCCTGGGAGGTGTCACTTCTTCCTGTTGCTCCCTCCCCTTCCCTTCTGCTTGGCCTAACTTGTCCTTCAGTGAATTGGGGCCTCAACAGTCTGGGACTCTCAGTTCTTGTCTTGGTTGAAGAAAGAATTCAACATTGAGGCCAGTTACAGATTTTTTAAAAAGCAAGTGGTTTATTGATAGATAGGAAGGACAGGAAAGCCCTCTGAGCAGAGAGGAGTCCCAAGTGGGAGCCACTGAGGAGCCAAAAAGCAGGATTTTATATGGGTACAGTGGGCAAGGAGTGGGGTTTGGCCACTGGATGTCTCCACATTGTGTTTGTCGCTGATTGGGTGGACCTCGGGTTGGGGTCTCTTGGCCCACTGACTTTCCCCCCGTTACCTGGCCTGCCTCTGGAACCAGCTTTGGCCTGCTGTTTTAGCATCGTGTTGTTGTGTTAGTGTTCTCAGTGTTCCATTTTTCATTGGATTGGGGGTACCCTAGTGGTCCCACGATTGTTTTTCAGACAGGTTGATAAATGATCTTGGGTCACTCTGACTGGGGCTTGGGGCTCCCTGTTCCTGACTACCTGTACCCTCACTTGCTCCTCCTCAGTGTCCTCCGACCTCAGCTTCAGTGATTCGCCCACTGTGCTTTGCTTTGGTTTGTCCCCTGCTTGTGCTTTTGAGGGGATCACACCTGCATGGTTTGCCCTCCTCAGGAGCTTCATCAGTGCCTGAGTTGATGGGGACCACCGCCCTACTCCTTGGCAAGCCCAAGAGAGACTTTGTGAGCCACTGGCACGCGGTGCTGTCCCTGTGGATCTCTGCTTGTTACAGACTGTCAGACTGCACCAGGTGACGCCACTAACACACCTAGAGGCTAATACTTCCTCCAAGCCTGCAAGTATTCAGTCAGGTTCAAATTTCCCTCATTTGTTTTTAAAAATTGTATTTTTCCCATTTTATTATTTCATTTTTCATTTGGAAACAACTTCAAACTAACAAAACGTTGTGACAGGAACTCCTGTCCTGAGCACTCTTTTCCCAGATGGCCCAGGTGTCAGCACATAACTCCACACACACCATTGTGACCAGGACTTGCCAGGTGCCGCACCCTCAGCCTGTAACTCGGATCCTCGTTCCCTGAGGCCCCTCCCAGCTTCCAGCATCTGAGCTCGCAGGGGCCTGCTGGTGAGGGCCTGTTGCCACCTCCCATCTTAGGTCTTTCATGATTGTGACCCTTCTGAAGAATCAGTTAGTGATCTTGGGGCCCATCCCTTGGTTTGGGTCTGATACCATTTAAAGCAACCTTATGATTTCTCATACAGGCGCGCAGGTGTTCGTGGAGCTGAAACGCTGAGACTGGTGACCCTGTACATTCTTTTTCCTTCAGATTTTGGCTTTTCTGCTGACCTCTGGGTAGGGAGGTGGGAAGCACCGCAGCTGAGACGCCCCATCACCCCCCGCCCCCACTACATCTGTGGCTCTTAGTCTGTGCAGAGCTCTGCGGTGGGCAGGGCATGAGGATAAATAAAATATAGTCCTTACCCTTCCTTTCCAGGGAGAGCAGAGGAAATGTGTAGTTCTAGCTCAGAGGCACAAAATAGCATCAGACTGTGGAGGTGGGGGGAGATTACATTTAACGAAGGAAATTTGAAAACACATAGGTGATAACTTGAGCTGGACCTTAAAATATGGCAGACCTTCACTGCGTTGATACTGGTCTGATACTGAGTTGATACTGAAACCGCTGGCTCAGCAGACCCTAGTTGTATGGAATGAGACATAACAAAGGCTGTTGGAAAGCTGCGGACTTCACTCGTCTTTGCTAGGATGGGGCTTGCCGCTGTAGAGGCTCCTGGCCGCCCTGAGGAGGTGGCAGCAGAAGCTTTAACAGTATATGCTTTGGGTGTCTGTGTGCCTGCTGGAGAGCAGTGTGAGTGCACAGTCAGCGCACAGCAAGTGTCCTGGTGGCGAGACAGCTTGTACTTGCAGTTGCCCCCTCCTGCACCCTCCCCACCTGTCCTCTCCCCATTTGCACAGAATGGACTCATTTGGCCTTGCCCTCTCCTGCAGGAAGTTAGAGGACCCTGTGAGTGCTCACCTGTGCCCAGAGCCTCTTGCTCCTTCCCCTAAACAACTCCTGTCCTTCTGGTTACCCAACTGAGAACTATTGCAGACTTCCCTCTGACCCCCCACTCCCCTTCTCGTGTGGAGTGCTCACCAAGCTGAGGAAGTCTAGGTGGCCACTGGGTGTGGTCTCCAGGTTAACCATCCCCGCCCTCTTAGGCATCCTGCTGCTTCCTAGTCCTGCCACCACTTCCTTCCCTGAACAGTGGGTAGCATCTGTGCCCAGCACTGTGCTAAGCCGGCTCTCCAGCTCTGCCCTCTGAGACACAAAGAACCCCATATCCTCCCCTGCCCCAGGCCACACCATCTTAGTTCTCTCCTATTGTGTAATGGCATATAGTGGCAACGAGTAAATTCAAGCCATTGATGTCTAAAGAGGTTGGGCCCAAAGAAGCTATCAGGAATGTCCATATACCTCTGGGTCCGCCGCCGCTTACTCTTAACCTTGTTGACCTGATCTCCTCAATGGGAGGACCCCTTGGTCAGTCTAACCTTGCTTTTTTTAACTTATCACTCCTTCCTTAAAATCTAGGTGGGCATCTCTCCCCTGTCTGCAACACACCTAAGATACCCCACTGCTGCCTCACGTGCCCCCTGCCTCTCCTAAGTCCCCTGCGGCCTCTGCCGTTCTTCTACTGAACAGTCGAACCTCTTTCTTCACTAGAAATCACTGACTTCATTGGTGAGGTCAGCAGTGAGGTCCTACAGAGAATTAATCGATAAAGTGCCCCCGATGTGCATAGGATTTGTGCCAGTCATGGAGAATTAAAGCTTAACCTGGGCCAGACCCCCCCTCCACCACCCCCCTGCCCCAACCCCGCTGCCCCAGTCAAGTCTTTCTTTAGTAACAGGAATCCAGATGAGAAGGGAACACACCTCCAGTTGTGGGGCTGGGAACACGTCAGCATACCTTGTCTCTTCTTGTATAGCACAAGTCCTGTTGGCTCACACCATGTGCTTGGCATGTTGTCAATCTACAAATGTGCTTGTTGCTTAGAGGAGAGAATGAACATGGTATGACTGTGAGACTTTAAGGTCTCTCAGACTATTCCAAATGAAATAGAAATGTTGGGCCTCTCTGGTGGTGAAACAGGTTAAGTCTCGGCACTATGAAGCTATCCAGAGCCACTGTAGCACAAGTTCTGTCCCCAGCCAGGGAGCTTCCCACATTGCGCAGCAGACTACTCCTGCCTCGCCCGCTGCTCCCCTCAGCAGTGTATTTCAGTTTGTCTGCCTGTTCTGCTCCCCACTCTGTCTCTGGTGAATCCTTTCACCGTCCGCACACCTCTGGCCTACACCCCAGTTCTTGTATGCATAAATAAATAAATCTTAAAAAAAAAAACAACTAGAAATATTCCTAAGAGGATTGACATGTTTTAAATGTGCAGGTTAATAGAAATGAGCCTTTAGGTTGAGCAGTCCCATGAGAAATGGGGCCATTGCCCCCCTCTACTTGGAGACATTTGGGAGGATTTTTTGATTCCCATTAATGACCTCCTGGATTTTTGGGGTGTAAGTGGGGTTGCAGAGGTGCCTCTGTTCCTTGCAGGAAGTCTCTTGGCCCAGCCAAACCCACTCCTCTGGCATCCGGACACTAGGCTGCTTCAGAGGTGTTGACACTTGGTTCTTGGTATTTGACCAGAAAAAGGGAGATTTGATGAAGGAAGAAAGTGATCATATTTATTCATTTTATTGTGTAGGTAATAAGCATCAATATTTATACACATTTTTTAATGTTGAACTCATTCATTTAAATTTTCTGTCCAGTGCTGTCCATTAACCATCTTGTCCCTCTCCCTGCTCCCCACCAATCTCAGAGCCCTTGAGATGTTTATAGATGATTTACAGTAGTATCTGAAAGTGTTCTATATGATTACATTGTCTGCTGTGTAAATGTCCAGTATTTGTTTTTGTCATTCTCACTTTGATGAACGTAACTATTTCAAACTCCCTCCATCTTGTGGAAAAAGACTGCATTTCATCCTTTTTTATGGATGTGTAGTTCTCTAGGGTGTGGATATTCAACATCTTCTTGATTCAGTTGTCCACCAGTGGACATTTAAGCTTCTTCCGTGTCCTGGCTATGAACATTGTGGCACATATGTATTTTGTATTGATGGTTTCATACTCTTTGGATATAAGCACAAGAGTGGGATTGCTGCATCATATGGTATTCCCATTTTTCATTTTTTAAGGTTAGAGAAAATGACCAAGCTTATTTACTTATTTTTTTTAAGGATTTATTTATTTATGCATACAAGCTGGATGCAGGCCAGAGATGTGGGGGTGGTGAGAGGATTCACTAGAGACAGAGTGGGGAGCAGAACAGGCAGATCTACTGAAGTACATCGCTAAGGGGAGCAGTGGGGCAAGACAGGAGAGGTCTGCTGTGCCATGTGGGAAGCTCCCTGGCCAGGGATCGAACTCCTGCTGCAGTGGCTGTGGATAGCTTCATAGTGCTGAGACTTAACCGGTTGCACCACCAGGGAGGCCCTATTTATTTATTTTTAAAAATTTATTTATGCACACAAGAGCTGGTGTGTAACCAGAGGTGTGGAGTGGTGAGAGAATTCACCAGAGACAGTGGGGAGCAGAACAGGCAGATCTACTGAAGTACACTGCTGAGGGGAGCAGCGGGCGAGGCAGGAGAGGTCTGCTGTACCATGTGGGAAGCTCCATGGCTGGGAATTGAACTCGTGCTGCAGTGGCTGGTGATAGCTTCATAGTGCTGTGACCTAACTCCTTGTACCACCAGGGAGGCCCGAAACTGACCAAGTTTAAACCATGGTTCACTTTTGAAATGTCCCAGGCTGACCAATCCTGCCCTCCGCGGGTTCAGCTTCATCTCTTCAGAGAGGCTGCCTGTGCTTCTGACTGACAGAGGGAGATGGGCCCTCTCGTGGCCCTCTGGACAAGTGTACTGAGCTACCTTTGTGGTGGCTTAGTCAGTGACCAGTGTCCATAATATGTGGCTAGCTAGTCTTTCGAGGGTTTAAGACAGAGAGGAACCCATTCTGGGGGCCAAGGTAGGCAGGCTGCCCTGGTGAATGTTGTCATGTGTGGTGCTGCAGAGGGCCTGGTGACTGGAGGGAGGTGGTTGTGGGGCTTCGGGGACCACTGCTCTGGGAGACCCCCTCAGACCTGGGGTGGTCAGCCCTAAGCTCAGAGGGAATCAGTCTTGTTTTATCGCGGTAGGAAAAGTGGGCCCTGTGGTGCAGATGCTACGTGTATAGACTTTATTTTTCTGTGCACATTAGTGTAAACTCCAAAAGCATTTTTAGAGAATAGCCTAAGGATAGCTATAAATCTGCCTTCGCCATTTTAAATAAAACAGAGTCGCCTGGTTTATCTGTCTTAGATTGGAGTCTTTTTTTTTAAGATTTTTTAAATTTATTTTTTATGCATACAAGCTGGGGTGCAGGCCAGAGGTGTGGGGCAGTGAGAGGGCTCACCAGAGACAGAGTGGGGAGCAGAACAGGCAAATCAACGGAAATACACTGCTGAGGGGAGCAGCGGGCGAGGCAGGAGAGGGCTGCGGCGCCATGTGGGAATCTCCCTGGCTAGGTGTCGAACTCGCATCGTTGCTGCTGACAGCTCCACAGCTCTGTGCTTTAACCTGCTGTGCCACCGGGGAGGCCCATAGACTGGAGTCTTGCATAGACACTAACTGTGGGATGGAATGTCAAGTCTGCCCTTTTTTCTTGCTCCATTTAATCAGTGATCTCAATTCCTATTGGTCCTGGAAGCAAAGCTCTTTTATTTTATTTTTTCACCTTTCTTAGTTGAAAGTTTATTTTATCAAATGTAACTGTTGCTGGTATATATTTTTTTTTTTGGTTGCCATTTGCTTGTGTAATTATTTTCCAACCTTTAGGTTAGGCTTAACTTTGTTGATGAGGTAAGTTTCCTATAAATAGCTGATGGCTGAGCTTTGTTTTGCAATCCATTCAGCCACTCTGCATCTTTTCACTGGTACGTTCAAGTCATTTTTATTTAAGGTGATTGTTGAGATACTCCATTTTGTTATCTTTTCATTTTGTTTTGTCTTTTTATTTTTGTGAGGCCTCATTACATTTTAAGTTCTATTTACGTTGTCCTATGTGCTACTTCCATTATTTTTTGTTTGATGGTTTTACTGAGGTTACTTTATGATGGACGTGGGACCTGTTGGACTGTTTGCTCTCCGGCTGGTCCTAGTGGGTCACACTGTTACTTCCTTTTCCTTTCCTTCATATTAAGTAATTTAGGTGTCTGTTGCCTCAGTATTCCTTCTTCTATTGCTAGCAAAGCTCTTTTAAAGGCTGCCTTTTCTCAGCACATGGTGTGCTCCAGCTGCTCCCAAAGCTTGAGCTAAACCCTTCTCTCTCCCCTGCAGAATCTCCTATGACCCAGCCAGGTATCCCAAGTACCTGCCAGAGGCCTACTGCCTGTGCAGGGGCTGCCTGACTGGGCTCTTCGGGGAGGAGGACTTTCACTTTCGGAGCACCCCGGTCTACATGCCCACGGTCATCCTCCGGCGGACGGCTGCCTGTGCCGGGGGGCGCTCGGTGTACGCTGAGGAATACGTCACCATACCCGTGGGCTGCACCTGCGTCCCGGAGCCCGAGAAGGACACAGACAGCATCAACTCCAGCATGGACAAGCAGGGTGCTAAGCACCCACTGCACCCCAGCAACAAGCCTGGCCAGCCCTGAGGCTGGGGCCCTGCTCGTTCTCCAGGCCCCGACTTGCTGGCCCTGTTGAGGAGAGAGATGAAGATGCAAGAGTGAAACACAACTAAGCTGGAGAGGGCTGAGGAATACGTGGTGGGTCAGTCTTACTGCAGCCCCTGGTTTTCTTTTAGGCAAAAGTCAGTTTGGAGCTGATGAGAAATGAACATGCCCGGGCCAGGGTATATGCCAAGAGCCTGGGCCAGACACAGACCGGCTGCTCAAGCTTGGGAAAGTTTATTCTTGCTTCTCAAGGGTCCACATTACTGATTTGGAGAGGAAACATTATGTCTAGGTCTTCACTTTGTCTTTATTTTATGGTTGAAGTAGATTTTTTTTGATATCGCTAACCAAGCCCAATAGCATCTTTTATTTATGTGTATTTCTCTCCCGAATGTCAGCTATCATAGAAGCAATGGGCTTCTGCTTCCCTGCTTATCTTCTTTGTTTTAGTTTGCTCTGGCCAGAAGATTCACAGAGAACTTTCAATTTGTATTGAATATCAACAGAAGTTGTAAAAACATGTCACTGGACAAAATTCACATTTTCCAAATAAAAAATTCAAAATTGAAAACAGTAGCTGCATATAGTTCTGTGCAGACTGGGGATCTGATTTCTCTGTTCCATTTCTGCAAAAAGAAATGTTATTCCTGCTGGTGGTAAATCCGGAATTGTTCTTGTCCAAAAAAGAGAAAGTTCAGAGCAACTTTTTAACCAGTTGCCAGTTTAAATTAACAATAACAAAAAAAAAAATCCATAAATTAAAAAGAAAAATTTCCTTTCAAACCAGTGACTTGGGTAATTGTTTCAATCATTATCACTTTTGTGTAATATTTCCAACCATTCCTCGAATATAAATAGTGCAAACATTAGAGAACAAGGAAACCATTTGTATGGAGAAAATACTACTCATTAATTATAATTAACAATTATCTTATTGAACTAAGCTATTTAAAAGAAAGCACATTCCCAGTAGACGAAATCAGCTTTCTATTCTGCCATCTAGAAAGGGAACTTTTATTTGTACTTTTTCTCTGAATGGAACATTCATCCATTTAACGGGTATTGAGTTTGCCATGCAGTCTGCGAACTACCCAGTCTCCATCCTTGGCTCAAAATACAAACTGTGCTCATTGTCAAGGGACAGCTTGCTCTTCTCTCTTCTGTGATTTGGGGTGACATTTCCCTCACCTATAAAGAGAGATGGTGTCATCCATCTCACAGTCATTGTGAGAACCAGACACCCAGCATCGTGCTGGGCGTAGGTATCAAGTATATTGGAGGTATTAGTATATGCTGGAGCAGCGGGCTCCATCGCTCAGGGATTAGAAGACTGGTTTTATGTATTAATAACCTACATTTTACATAATTACCAAGCTGTTTTTTTCATATTTGGTTATTGCTTTACCATCTAAATATCACTTAAAAGTGACTTTTTTATTTAAAGGCAAGTGACAAATGAAACCTATCACTAAGCAGCAGCAAATAAATATGTTGAAATTAGGTGGTGATCTAGTATGGGAAAACACTGTTTCAATGAATAATAAGAATTTATTGGGACAGATTTTATTTTCCTATTAAAACTAAAGTATTTTTGGGGGGGGGGGGGGCGGTTGGTATTGTGTTTCATCAAACAAATGGGAATTTACTGGTTAGAGAAAGTATGCTCGCCAAAGCTCAGGAACATCATTTTTCCGCTGTTCTCCGTAACATTGCTTATTCCACACAGTTTAGCATAGCTGCCTCATTGACATGGCCTATCAGTTCCTAGGCTTTGCAGAGTAGCAACATTGTAGTAGTGCAAATTTCAGAGCTTGGTGGAAGTACCTTGTTGAAGATTTTGTCCAACCCCCAGTATTTCTATGTTTGCTTTAAACAAATGAGAAGCAACCAGAATCGTTAAGGAATCACAATCACAAAACATTCTCACATGCCTGCAATTTCATGTTCAGGGACCAGTTACCCCAACTTCTTTTATTAATTCTCTTTAAGCAAGGAAAAAGGAAAAAAGGGTGATTTTTTAAGTAACCAATTCCTACCCTAGTTTTAGGAAAAAATAGAAGGGGGGAAAGGTGAAATTCTGTCTGCAGTGGGGTTTAAAAGGCACCTAGACATTTTGTTCTTACTGCCCAGGCACCCACCTACCACCCCCAAACAACTGAGCTGATGGAAATTTTTGAATTGTCAGCAAAACTGAATTACTATCTTTCCCTTCCCACTCATTATGGTTATTTTGTCTCTCAGTGCAATCTGAATTAGGGAGGACTTGCCTCACACCCGTCTCCTGAATGGGCAGGAGAACACCTAGGCCTAGTGCACATTTTAGGATGTTGCAGATCTTTTATGAAATTTAGAAGTGGATCATGTATGAAAAAAGTTTGCTAAAATTGAAATCATATCAAGAGTCTAGAGCAATAAAGCATATGCTGAATGCTTATTAAATAAAAATATAGTCAATTAAAATTTTAATATGAGTCAAGCTTTCTTCCCTCATCCTTCATGAAATAAGATTTCTCTATCCCAATAAATTGGACAACCTTGAAGAAATGGGTAAGTTCTTAACGACATACAACCTACTGAGATTGAGTCATGAAGAAATAAAAAATCTGTACCTACCCATTGCTAGTAAGAGATTGAATCTGTAATCAGAATCTTCCAAAAAGCAAAAGTCCAGGATCAGACAGCTTCACTGGTGAATTCCACAAAACATTCAAAGAAGAATGTTTTAATACTATCTTTCTAAACTCATCCAAAAAAAATAGAAGGGAACAATCCCAAGCACACATTACAAGGCCAGCATTACCCTTGCAAGGATGTCCACTCTCATCACTTTTATTGAACACAATATTTGAAGTCCTAGCCAGGACAAAAATTAGGCAAGAAAAAGAAAAGGCAGGTAAATCAGAAAAGAAAATGTAAACTGTCAGTATTTACAGATGACATATTTTATACAGAAAATCCTAAAGACCCCCCCCTCAAAAAAATACATTAGAACTAATACATAAATTCAGTAGAGTTGCAGGATGCAAAACACATAAAAAAACCTGCATTTGTACAGTAATAAGAACTAGCAGAAAAATAAAGAAAATAATTGCATTTCCAAAAAGAATAAAATATCCACTACTGTTGACACACTGATTTTGGACTTGGAAGCCTCCAGAACTGTGAGAGTGTAAATTTCTGTTGTTAAACATTAAAAAAATAAATACCTAGTAAAGGATTGTAAAACTTAAAATTGTAAGGTATTGATGAAAGAAAGTGAAGACACAAAAGCTATTCTGTGCTCGTGGACTGAAAAAGTTAATTGTTAAAATGCCTATAAGGCCCAAAGCAAGTTACAGATTCAGTGTAATCCTATCAAAATTTTAATGGTATTTTTCACAGAAATAGAACAATCAGTCCTAAAATTTGTATGGAATCACAAAAGACCCTAAGTAGCCAAAGTGATCTTAAGAACAAAGGTAGAGGCATTATACTTCCTGATTTCCAACTTCCAATTATTTCATCAAAGCTCTAATAATCAAAACAGTATGGTATTTGTTTAAAAAAAAGAAACATGGCTCATTGGAACAGAACAGAGAATCCAGAAATAAACCCATACACACACAGTGAATTTATGACACAGGGGGACCTCCCTCCTGGCCTATGGGTTAAGTCTCAGTGCTATCACCATTATGTCCCAAGTTCATCCTTCGCCAGGGAGCTAACCTACATATGGCGCAGCAGATCTCTCCTTTCTTGCCCACTGCTCCCCTTAGCAGTGTATTTCAGTAAATCTGCCTGTTCTGCTCTCCACTCTGTCTCACCCCCCACACCTCTGGCCTGTGCCCCAGTTCTTCTATAAACACACACA
>PVIJ01022522.1:0-15986 GCA_004024925.1 Scalopus aquaticus
TCTGTGTGTGTCCCCCCTTCTGTGTGTCTCAAGCTTCTCATATCCTGCTCAGCTCCACCCTATGTTGGGTGGGACAGGGAACCTGGGACACACCCCTTCTCCTGGGGACCACCCTGTTACAAATCCTCTCACGATGCCCCCCGCCCCTCCAACTCTGGCCTTCACCCCAGCATTGTATGCATAAATAAAATAAATCTAAAAAAAAAAAAAGTTCAGACAGGCCACCCCAAGATTTCCGGAACAGGTTTTCTCCGATATATGTCTCTGTGGCATATTTCAAGTTGAGGTCAATGAGGACCAGCTGTCTTCAAGAGAAGCTGTTAGCATTATTTTAACTACCTCAAAGAAGGAAGATTACCAAGATTTAGGGTTATTTCCAGAATTAAACTTTCTGTTGAGAAACCTATCATATAGTAGACACCTCGTTATAGAACAACTGGTTTTATCATATGAATCACCCTCATCACCTGATACCCCCTCTTCTCTCTTTGATGCCCCAGGCATGTCCTCTCCATCCCTGCTCACTCCTTTCATTAACTTGGGGATGGAAACTCTTGGTCTGTACTTTTTACTTTAGCATTGCGGCAGCCTTGGTAAAAGAAATTGTGAGTTGGTAGGATGAAGTGCCCCAAGCCCTGTTTGAACAGGTAGACTAAATCATGGACTGGTGAGTCCTGTCCAAACAATTTGGCCCACAACACTGACCCTAAGGCACCATGCTTGACAAAAAGCATTAGATCCTGATTTAAGATTATCTCACAATCTCCTGGAGGGAGAAGGCTGAGCAACTACATGCCTAGTCAGAATGTCAGGCATCTGCGCATGCCCGGGCATAATCCAACCCAGAAAAAGCTATGATGCTGCCGCTCTTCTTGCCTTGTGGTAAGACCTCCCCCTTAAATATCTCCTCCTACTCCCTCTGGAGAGTTAAGCTAGTTCTTTCCTGCACTGGGTCCCTCATGCTTGAATTTTTTTTTTTTTTTTTAATATTTTTAAAGACAAGGATCTTATCCGTTTTGTTCACAATTGTATCTTCAGCATTTATTTATTTATTTATTTTTCTAAGATTTATTTTTTATTTATACATACAAGCTGGGGTACAGGCCAGAGGCATGGGGCGGCGAGAGGGTTCACCAGAGACAGAGTGGGGAGCAGAACAGGCAGATCAGAAACACACTGCTGAGGGGAGCAGCGGGTGAAGCAGGAGAGGTCTGCCGCACCATGTGGGATTCTCCCCTGCCCGGCGTCGAACTCGCGTCGCAGCTGCCGACAGCTCCACAGCACAGCGCTTAACCGCTGCACCACCGGGGAGGCCTCATGCTTGAATTTCTATCTAATAAAGCCTTTCCTGGTTTGACTACACCTAATGCTCTCTGGTGAATTCTTCCCCAAGATGGGTAAGGGCCCATTCTTTTGGGCTGTGTTTGTAACAAATTTGCATCCATGTAAATTCTCCATACATAGGTAATTCATTTGTTCTTTTTCTCCTACTAATCTGTGTGATGTTTTGATTACTTGACCAGCCACAGAAGAACTTAGAAGGGTAGATGGAATTTCCCTCTGCCCCTACAATGCTTGTACAGTAGGTGTTACAGATGCATGAAGGAGAAGAGCATCACAGCACAGTGGATGAGTGCCACTTCCAGCACAACCATTCCTTGGGTTACAACACCCAGCTGGCTATGAGCAGGATGTTCTGAACAGGAGGCAGCTGGGAAGGCTCCAAGTGGATATAATGGATATAAGAGAGGTGGAATGAAGAAAGGGGGAAACATACAGAGGACAGGCACTTGAAGAAGAGTCTTTTTTTTTTTTTTAAAGATTTATTTTTTATTTATACATACAAGTTGGGGTACAGGCCAGAGGCGTGGGGTGGCGAGAGGGTCCACCAGAGACAGAGCAGGGAGCAGAACAGGCAGATCAGAAATACACTGCTGAGGGGAGCAGCGGGCAAGGCAGGAGAGGTCTGCCGCGCCATGTGGGAATCTCCCCGGCCGGGCGTCGAACTCGTGTCGCCGCTGTCAACAGCTCCACAGCGCAGCGCTTAACTGCTGCGCCACCGGGAAGGCCCTTGAAGAAGAGTCTTATGGATGAGAGATGTGGGGAGGTGGCTTCTGATCCTTGGCAGAAACAATGGCAACTGTCACCTTAACCTCAAGGTGGATTATATAGTACATTTTGAATTTCAGGTTTCTCCTGTCCTAGCTCTTGGCGAACTTCCTAACCCCTTGTTTCCTTCCAGGAGGTGCCTTATGCTTGTGACAAGCTTTGGGATCTAAGCTACCCTGCTTGGGGCTGAGGCATTTGTTCATGAGGGGATGGCTAATATCTGGAGTTTTATGGCAATCTGTTATTTGAAATCCTTTCTTCTCTCTCTCCACATCGATTAAGAGTCTGCCTTCTTTGCTTTCACGAATGCAGATGGTTGGATCCCTCAGAATGCACCCTTGAACACTTTGGGGTCCTTGGGTACCCATCGGTCACCAGGTTGCATAGAGACTGTTGAATGGGCTAGGTGGAGAATCAAGCCTAAAGCCTACTGGGACACTGACTAAAGGGAAAAGTCTCTGGAAGCAGACTAGAAAGTAGAGGCTTGACACCCTTTTGGAGCCTGCAAATCCAGGGGAAACAATGAGATAGTGACTGTGACTAAGGAAAAGCTTTCAATGAGTCATAGAAACAGTCAAGATGCTGGGAGGCACTGCCTCGGACCTTTAGAAGATCCTGCCCTAAAGGTGTTTGTGGATTCCACAGAACTCTTGTGAAAGACAAACAAAACTCACACTAGTTAAAGGATGAGGACAGATTTTATTCAGTAGTAACTACTGCAATAAGAATTAGGGTCCAGGGGCCTCCCTGGTGGTGCAGGGGTTAAGTCTCAGCACTATGAAGCTATCAGCAGCCACTGTGGCATGAGTTCATGAGTTTGATCCCCTGCCAGAGAGCTGATCCACATGGTGCATCAGACCTCTCCTGTCTTGCCCACTGCCCTCAGCAGTGTATTTCAGTCAATCCACCTGTGTCCCCACTCTGTCTCTGGTAAATGCTCTCAGCCCCTGCACCTCTGGCCTAGACCTCAGTTCTTGTAAACATAAATAAATAAAATAAATCACCAAAAAACCTCCACAAAACAACAGCCCAGTCAGAACTGAACACAATGTTGTGATATTAAAGGCAAGGCTATGCTACTGGTCCTTAAGGGGGTTCATTCACAAGGTTAGGCCATAAAAGTTTGTTAATGGTGCTCACCCAAGAGTTATTTCCTTGAATGTAGCTGTCAGATCTATGGGAGGACAGTCTCGGTGGCAGAGATTTACATCTCAAAGGTTCTGAGGCAGAATTTTTTTAAAAATAAAGATTTATTTATTTATGCATACAAGAGCTGGGGTGTAGCCAGAGGTATGGGGTGGTAAGAGGAGTCATCAGAGACAGAGTGGGGAGCAGAGCAGCCAGACTGAATGAAATACACTGCTGAGGAGAGCAGCTGGCGAGCCAGGAGTGGTTTGCTGTGCCATGTGGGAAACTCCCTGGCTGGGGACGGAACTCGTGTTGCAGATAGCTTTTTAGTGCTGAGACTTACCCCACTGCGCCACCAGGGAGGCCCAGAGGCAGAATTTCTAAGTGTTCTGAAGTAATTGCTGGAAGAAGGGGTGAGTATGTCTACTTAGCAGGTTTGGGCTGAAACAAGCAGTACAAATTCCTGGCAACACTGAGCTTTTCTGGGAAAGCTTTTTAAGGGAGGCTGGGGTTATTCTGGGTACGCGACCAAAACCTGCTTTATGCCACCATAGAGCTGGTCAAGGAGAGAGTCTTTGCCACTGGGCACTTCTGGGCAGTGCTGTCACTCAAGCGGGTGGTGGCTGCACAGTGATGCTAACCCCTGGGCCCCATTCATAACTTGTATCAACGACCAAACAAAAGCAAGCCGAGAACGCGGCCTGGAGACCCTGTCCCTTAACTTGCTTCCACTGGGCCCAGCCCTAGGGCAGCGCGGTGAGGCGGAAGCCTTGGCCCCAACCAACGCGGACGGATGAACCCGAATCAGCGCATCGCTGGGGATGAGGCAAAGGAGCCACCTAGTGGCTGTGGGTCTTCCAGTCGTCGCACAGTCGAGAACATTCACTTTCGCCGAAAGGAATTCACAGGGGTGCGTATCTAGGAAGAGAGGTTCCCGGCTCTGTGCGGACAGCCCCAGACTGGCTGGGAGCGCGCGAGGAGCCAGGGGGCTGAAGGCGGTGGGGGGCGGGCTGCAGGGGGATTTCATTATCTGCCGGGAAGCTCTCGGAGATGGGGTGAGTGCCGGGCGTGACTACTCCGGGCCAGCTCTGCGAACCCCGGCTCTGGTTTCCTGGGGCGTTTGTGGAACTTAGCCCCGCCCTCACCCTCCACTCGTCAGGGCCGAGGAAATCCGGCCTGACCGGTCTGAACTTTGTGTAGCAGAATTAAAGAACTGGAAAGGCGAGGGTAAGGCACTCCCGAGGAAGTGTGTTAAATCTACATTACAAAGGGGGCCAGTGGGGAGCACCCTTGGAATTTGGGAGCTTTGATAGTTTTTTGTATGTGTGTGGGTGTGGGTTAGGAGGGCGGGATGGGGGGAAATAAATGAGAAGAGAGAAAGGAGATTATGAGAGGTATTCCTGAGATTAAGGATTTATCCCCTTTCTGAGTCCTTTGGGGACAATGTAAAGAGTTTTTTACAATAATCTCTAATTATTTGTGCCTAATTGAATTGTGACTTTTCTAAGTTCATCCCTCCAGGGACTTTACCATTACCAAATGTTAAGCTTTTATGAATACAAAATTGTGACTAATATTGCTAACACTGTTGTTGTGGGCTGGTTGTGTCTCTCTGTCCCCCTACTCAACTCATTTATTGAAATTCTAACTCCTCAGACCTTTAGAATAGGACTGTATTTGGAGCTGGGGCTTTTAAAGAGGTAATTAAGGTTAATTGAAGGCAGTGAGATGGCCTCTAATCCTGTGTGACTGGTGTCCTTATAAGGAGAAAACAGGACACAAATCCAGACAGAGGGCTGACCATGTGGGGACAGAGCAAGAAGGTGGCTTCTGTGCGCCCAGGAGCGAGACCTCAGTCGGAAGCAATTGGGTGGTCTTGGACTTGCAGCCTCCAGGGCTGTGAGAAAATGACTTCCGTTGTTTTAGCTGCTCCTCCTGCGGTATTTTGTTATGGCAGCCCCAGCAGGCAAGCTAATCCAGCTGTATGTATCAAAGGAGGATGTCACTGAGCACATTCTTACCTTCTACGGGAGCACAATTGAGGCTTCGTCCATGTCCCCACTCGTCCCCGACTGTTTTACCCAGCACTCAATCTGACTCTGCCCATAGACTCTGGGGGCTGCTTGGCTTTATTTTTTCAAAGATTTTTTTTTTTGAAATTTATGCATGCAAGACCTGGGGTGCAGGCCAGAGGTGTGGGAGGGAGGGGCAGTGAGAGGATTCACCAGAGACAGTGGGAAGGATTTGTTACAGGGTAAACCCGTGGGGTGCCTGTCTGGGTTCTCACCTGTGCGCTTATAAGAGACTTAAAAACTCAAATGCAGGCACACACAATAAAGTTAATAAAAAGATTTATTTACAAAAAGGGAAAAGAAAAGATAAAGAAATAAATTGGTGAAAACGTCCTACCAGTTTCGCTGAGCTGGACGCTTCTCGCCTACTCAGGAAACGCTCTGGCCAATTCACACCACGGACCAAAAGCCCTCTCCAACCCCCCAGGTCTGGTTTTTAAGTCCCAAAACCTCTCCTTAACTCCTCCCTCAGCCCTCAGTATCCTTTCTTCGGTGATGGTGGCACTCTCCAGCCTGAGGTGGGGGTGGGGTCCTGGGACACTCCCCCTTCCTCAGGACCACCCTCTTGCAGATTCACCATAGACGACGGGAAACAACTGGCTGATTGACTGAAATATACTGCTGAGGGGTGCAGTGGACAAGACAGGAGAGGTTTGCTGAGCCATGTGGGTTAGCTCCCTGGCTGGGGATGGAACTCATGCTGCAGTGGCTGGGATGGCTTAACCCCTTGGCTGAGACTTAACCCCTTTTCCCACCAGGGAGGCTCTGGGGCTCCTTTGTATGTCTCCTGAGTCCACTGAGAGGCCTTAAGGGGCTCATGCATTTCTCCACACTGTGGGAATCATTACCTGTCTGAGTTTCCTGCAGTTCATTTCCACTGAGGTGGCCTTTTGAGATTGTAGTTCCACTTAGGAAGCTTTCTTGTGCTAGGTGCCCCCCCACCCCAAGCCCCTGGTTTTCTTTTGGCCAGAACAGAAAGAAGACTGGAAATTACAAGCAGCATTTAAGTTTTATATCTATTAACTTATAGTGAAAACCAAAACACAAACAAATATCCCCTTTTCACTCAGGGAGGGACCTTTTGGGAAAGTGGTGCATTAATAGACTGCTGGTGGTGTAAATGGTTACAACTTTTTTTTTTATTTATTGTAGCAGCATTTTTTAATGGCCATAAAGTTGTTCACACCCTGAAGTTCAATAATCCCTCTCATGGGAATCTGCCCTAAGGAAATAATTAAACAGAAACAAAAGGTCATATACACAGATGTGTGAAAGATGTTCATTGTAGCATGATTCGGACGAGTAAAAAATTGGAAAGAAACCAAATTCTCAACAATAAGCAAATTGTTGGGTTAGAGCACAAAGACCAATGGAATATTATGTAGCTATTAAAAATGATAATTATGAAGAGCATGTAGAAACATGACAGATGTTTATGATTTTTGCACATATACTTACTGAGAAAAAGGAGAGTGCAGGACAGCAGTAAGTTTATAATTATGTCTGTGAGAAAAATATCACATTGGCAAAAATTGAGAGAAGATAAAAATGATAAAAGAAAAAAGAAGAAAATAAAAATTTTCTTAGGGTAACAAGGTTATGAATTTTTTTCTTTTAGAAATTTTATTTGAAGTATATACTACAGTATATTTTTTATATTAAAAAGATATGATTATGTAGAACCATCAAAATATAATTTGAGGACCTTCCTCATGGCCTAGGGGTTAAGTCTCAGCACTATAATCATGATGGCCCACCGCAGTGGCCTGAGTTCTATCCCTGGCTAGAGAACTAACCCACATATGGTACAGCATACAAGAGCTGGGGTGTAGGCCAGAGGTGGGGGGTGGGTAAGAGGATTTACTAGAGACAGAGTGGGGAGCAAAACAGGCAGGTTGACTGAAATACTGAGGGGAGCAGGGGGTGAGACAGGAGAGTCTGCTGTACCATGTGGGAAGCTCCCTGACCTGTGATTGAAATTGTGCTGCAGTGGTTGTAGATAGCTTCGTAATGGGGAGACTTAACCCCTTGCGCCACCAGGGAGGTCCAACTTGGATTTTCTTATAGAAGGAGGCTGGGTTCCGAGAGAAGAAAAGCAGAAGGTGCCACTTCTTAAGGGTTGAGCTGCACCAGCGTTGTTTCTGTTATATTCTATTGGTCAAAAGAGGTGACAATGGCAGTCTAAGCTTTGGGAAAGCAGAAATAAATTAAACTTTTTAATGGGAGGAGGGTTATGTTTGTATAGGCAGAGGAGGGATTGTGAGGGATTCTATTTACCATACCCACATTTACCAGTCCTCTTAAAATTGGGCAGGGCCATTTGACTAGTTGTGGACATTGGGTTATGAGCCAAAGTGATATATTTTACTTTCAGGATGAAGCAGAGAAAAGCCTGCAGCCTCCAGAATCCTCATCCCTTCTGCCAATAAGAAGTCTTCATAGTGAAATTAATAGGCTGCTCCAAGGAAGACAATTACATTGCAGACTCGCGTAGACCCACTGTTGACTTTGCAATTGCAAGCAATAGTCCCATGCACTGGTAAACCACTGGAGTTTGGAAGTTGTTTGTTATGGCAGCATAACTGAGTCTATTCTAATTAAAATGCTTGACTTATGTCCTTACCTTACCCCTAAACCTAATACTGATGCAGCTTCTACAACTCTGGCTTCTGGCTCCTCTTACCTCTATTGAACTTGCCCTTTAATGCTGTTGTTTTAACTTCTTTGAGTGAGCTTCCCTAATATAGCCTAACTCTAGGGCTTTATTTTATTTTAATATCATATATTTTTAGATTTTTTTTTTTTTTTTGCCAGAGGTGCAATTGTGTGTGTGAGAGAGGATTCACCAGAGACGGATGGAGAGCAAAACAAGAGGATCCACTGAAATATACTGCTAAGGGGAGTAGCAGGCAAGACAGGAGAGGTATGCTGCTCCATGTGGGAAGCTCCCTGGCTGGGGATCGAACTCCTGCCACAGTGGCTGGAGATAGCTTGATAGCACTGAGACTTTAACACCTGTGCCACCAGCGAGGCCCTAGATCATTTCTTATTAATCCTCATTATCTTATAAGATTGATATTATTCTCTTTTTGCTGCTGGAAAAATCAAGGCTTGGGGAGGCTGGTGATTTGCAATAACTAAGAAGTAAAACGAATACTTTGATTTTATCAATTAACTCCTGAAGTCTTATTTGATTCAATTCAGGTGCCTTTTTTTGAATCCTCCTAGGTCAGTGCTTGCAAACCTTTTCATCCTGATTCACACAGAAAAGGATATTAACATGGTATCCTGATGTAGCCAATAGAGAACACTCTCGGGTAGTGTTTTCGACATTTTCTTATGCCGAAAGTCTTTTGCCAAGATAAATAACTGAATTTAGGAAGTACAAAGAGGGAACCATGCAAATGATAATCAAGTATAATTTTAACTGAAATAAAAATTTAAATGGTTGTGATATATAGTTTTGACATTTATATCACTATAAAAAATTTATAAGCATCCGCGTCTCCTGGGACACTGTAACCTATTTATGCCATACCCAGGCGCTGTAATACATGAGTGGGAACGCTCTGGACCAGCCACTCGACTGTTGGCTGAGGATACAAAGATGAAGGAGACAGAATCTCTGCCCACAAGAATTAAGTCTAACTGGTGAAAACTTATAATACCATAATTACAATAGAATTTGATAAATCTGATGATAGATGTGTATTTAAGGGGTGACTAACTCAGTCTATGGGAGTGGGTTATATTAACCATTCCTTTTTTTTTTATTTTCACAGAAGGAGGTTTAATGTGAAAACATACAAATAAAATTTGTGTGACATGGACAACAAAGGACAATAAAAACAAAGGAAATAAATTGGCAGCCTTATACAGTGGACAAGTTGAGTCTTGCACAGTCTTTTACAAATAATCGTCTTAGTTTAACAGCAGACCAGTCTTCAGTGCCATCCTGCGAGATGGGGTATTAGTGCTCTCCTGTCTTTTCCAGTGCCATCTGCAGTAGGACTCAAAGTTGCTTTGTGATTGCTCCCACCCCCACCCAGATGCCTTGCCATAGTGCTCTGGTGGCCTCTGGGATCTGCAATCCCTGTCCACAGTGCCCATACTTATGCCCAGCGTGGTGTACTACCAGAACCACTATCGCTTTGCCCACCACCAAAGGCACTATTGTAAAATCCATTCCCTTGATCATAATAGTTGTTAAATCCTTGCTTCAGGGTTGGCCCTGACCTTAACCTCAACTCTAACCACCATCTGCAGCACCTCCGCCTTGTGGTTGTTGCTGTTATGGACTAAAAGCCTCTTTGGATTGTGCACCTTTGATTTCACTCTTCTCAGAACCAACGTTAAAAAAAAACATTCTTTCAAGGCCTCCCTGGTGCCCTAGGGGTTAAGTCTCAGCGCTATCACCTCTACTGCCTGAGTTTGCTTCTGGGCCAGGAAGCTGACCCACATGGCGCAGCAGACCTCTCCTGTCTTGCCTGCTGCTTCCCTCAGCAGTGTATTTCGGTAGATCTGCCTGTTCTGCTCCCCACTCTGTCTCTGGTGAATCCTCTCATCCCCCACACCTCTGGCCTACACCCCAGTTCTTCTATGCAAAAATAAATAAAAGCCTTAAATAAAGTTTTAAAGTCTTTAGTAATAAACCTCTTGGGAAAAATAAAATGAAAGAAAAACATAAAATATATGGGCAAATTTTTACTCCATGAGCTTTTCAAATCCTCACTCATTCACCAATTCCCAAGATGAAAAACACCCTCTGAAAGGGCATTCAGCCACCAGCAATGATGTTATTAATAGGGATGTGGATCAATTTCACAAAAAAGTCAAAGAATCTCATTACAGCAAATCCTATTGCTGTTGCCGTGTCAATTTTCTGGAATTCTTTTCTCAGGTTTGGTACTTCTTTTAACTAGTTGAATTGAGTCCTTTACAAACTGCCCAGTTGGCTCAACAAACTGCATTAGCTGACCCACGATGCCCCTGCAGCCGCCACTCGATGCCACAGACACTCAGAACCAACTCAAGGACACCTGTGTCCTAGCAGTTTCTTTATCTCTCTTCGTCTGTTAGGTGATAAAACAGAATTTTCTTTCATTTGTTTTTGCATCCATGGGATGCTTAATATTTTTAACCTCTCCAAAGACTCCAAAATATTCTTTAATTTATCTTCAGGAGTATCTGAGCTCTGCCCACCTACAAAAATTTTGGGGGGAGGTTCCCTTCCTTTTAAAGCTTTGGCATTTGGGGAGTTGATCAATTTGTCATCCAGTTTGTGTTTTTTCCATTTTAAAACCTATCAATAGAAGCAGCATATTGGAAAAACACAAATTCAAAGTCTCTTGGCCTTCCCGTGACTGGATCTGTTTTCATTGTGCAGTTTCAACTTCCCCAAACCCAGACAGCTGTTCAGCCAGATCTTTCTTGCTTGTGTCCCAGCTCAACAAACATCTTATTGTCACCCTGCTGAATTTTGCTGGTGTTGATATTGGATGCTACTGTGAATTCCTCATGTCGCTGTGCTTATGCAACAGCCAACACTTCTTAGTTATGTTTTTTTTTTTAAAGATTTATTTATTTATGCATACAACAACTGGGGTGTAGGCCAGAGGTATGGGGGTGGGGTGGTGGTGGTGGTGGTGAGAGGATTCACCAGGGACAGAGTGGGGAGCAGAACAGGTGAATCTACTGAAACACTGCTGAGGGGAGCAGTGGGTAAGGAGAAGTCTGCTGCACCATGTGGGTTAGCGGGAATAGGAAATAGAACTCAAACCGAATAGCAGTGGCTGCATAACTTGATAATGCTGAAACTTTAATCCCTGCGCCACCAGGGAGGCCCTGGTTCTGTTGTTTGATGATACTCGTGCTCATGCCTGTGAACAGGAATGTCAGGTTTTGATTTGCATTTCTCTGATGACTATTGACATTGAGCATCTTCTCATGTTCTTATGGCTACTTGTATATCTTTTTGGAGATACTTATGAATGTTTGCCCATTTTGAATTTTCTTTGGTTATTATTGTAAGATTGTAAAAATTAAATGTTTGTTTCAATTGAGTTTGTATTGTCTGTGCAGTTTTGGACTCCAATTTTAAGGAATATTTAACAAAATCAGAACATGTTTTTGAAACAATTACTTAAGATAGCTTCAGATTTTCTATTATCAGAGAGATACTGAATTATTTTACTGCATATCTGATCCTGTTGAGGGTCTGGCAAGAATCAACAAACTCTGGGATCAATAAATTATTCCTGGAAATAGGGACTTTTGTGACCAAAAAAGGAGAGTTGGAGGAAGAGGAACTATTAAGGTCCAACTTCTCTCACCTGTGTGCTCTCCGTGCCTCCTCTTCCTCCTGAATTGGTCACCATCTGACAGAAGGTTCAGTCAGCAAGTTGGGTTGGCTGGAGATCCCTTTGATGTTATCTAGGGAGTGGCCCAGATGGTATGTACCACAACTCTAAAGGAACTAATGTTACCCAGTATTTGTGCAGTGTCTTAGAGTTTACAGAATGCTACACATAAACCATCCTATTTGAACCTCACGACAGGCTTTTGTAGTGTTATTATTAACATTCAATAAAAGAACAGCCATGTTAGTGTGCAGGCTGAAATGTGTTTATCTGTGAATAGCAGAGAATTACAATTCAGGATACAAAGTTTTAGGCAGAAACTTAAAACAAGTCCCAGGGACCCGGGTTAGGGGCTTCTTGTAAGAGAGAGGATGAGGTAATGGAGGATGAGGGAATGGATGGGATAAGGCCAGATGAAATAGTAACTAGGTAAAAATGTAGGTGAAGGGATCACAAAATAAAACTAGGTAAAAACTTTCTTTATCAGTCTTTCAAGTTGGATGTTCTTGCTCTTGTTGGCTTCTTGGAATGTTGGCAGGTTGGTTCATTTCAAGGGTCGGATCCAATTTAAAGAAATCAGTAAAGTGATTTTCCCCCCTCCCCTTCTGGTGCTTCCTCTGGTCTATATTATTTATTTTTAAAAAGGATTTATTTATTTGTGCATGCAAGATCTGGGGTGCAGGCCAGAGGTGTGGGGAGGTGAGCGGATTCACCAGAGATAGAGTGGGGAGCAAAACAGGCAGATGAACTGAAATACACTGCTGAGGGAGGCAGCAGGCAAGGCAGGAGAGGTCTGGGGCACCATGTGGGAAGCTCCCTGGCAGGGATCAGGATCAAACTCCTGCTGCAGTGGCTGCTGATAGGTTCATAATGCTGAGACTTAACCCCTTTCACCACCAGGGAGGCCCCCTCTAGTCC
This sequence comes from Scalopus aquaticus, assembly GCA_004024925.1. Taxonomy (NCBI): domain Eukaryota; kingdom Metazoa; phylum Chordata; class Mammalia; order Eulipotyphla; family Talpidae; genus Scalopus; species Scalopus aquaticus. The sequence goes on from PVIJ01022522.1 coordinate 12,587, forward strand.
TATTTTAATATGAAACCAGTGATGTTACTTCTCACATTTCCCCCTTTTATCAAGGTATTTCTCTGAACACTTCACTGAAATTTCAGCTACTGGAAATCATTGTCGGTCAAGCATTGGGTCAAGTTTCCTTATGTGGGGCCTCCCTGGTGGTGCAAGGGGTTAAGTCTCGGCACTATGAAGCTATCCGCGTCCACTGCAGCACAAGTTCGATACTTGACCAGGGAGCTGACCCACATGTTGTAGCAGACCTCTCCTATCTCGCCTGCTGCGCTCCTCAGCAGTGTATCTCAATAGATCCTCCTGTTCTGCTCCCCACTCTGTCTCTGGTGAATCCTCTCATCCCAGCACCTCTGACCTATATCCCAGTTCTTGTATGCATAAATAATCTTAAAAAAAAAAAAAGAAACTAGTAATCCAAGTTTGCAAAAGAAAGCTAGAAGAATTCACTATCCAGTTCAGACCAGTGGAAAATAAAGCCTTAAATAAAGGCAGGAACACTAGAATGTAGTATCTGCAAAGGTGCAAACATTTTTTTCCATCTGAATTATTCTCACTTTTATCAGTGATAATCAGAGTATAATTAATGTGTTGTTAAAATAAGTTTAGTTGCAATAAACTTGCCCTATTATTTGCATAAGTACAGCAAGAGTAATGATTTACCATATAGGCTCATTTATTATTATTTTTTTAAGATTTATTTTATTTATTTAACCAGGGAGACCCTGAGAAATGCAATTTTTAACAATAGCAGAAGTATTATTACAAACAACTGATTATAATTTTTAATGTAGAAGAAAGAATTTATGACATTCTGTAGAAACAATTGGGCAATTCTGATATTTATAAATTAATATACTGGTTTATTCTTCTGTTGTATTCTATACAAAATATTTTGTTGTGAGCAAACATTTAACATTTCAAAACAAAACCATTTGAATTAACTGCTATTGTTAAACAAGTATGCCTTTTAAAAAAGTTTGAGTATATATACTTTGTATAAAAGTCAAGATATCTCCAAAAATGATAGGTAATATTCATTAAGATAAGTAGATAAGCTTTAAATAGGATACTATGACAACTAGATAACAAGAACTTTCCCTTTCCTAGGGATATCGAGTAACAGGCCCAAACAGAGAATATTGTAAACTTTTATAATGTAAGTAGTAAATAGCCCAATATAGATAACATTGATGTGCAACAGCTAATTTTGGACATAAATTGATGGTTTCAAATATACTATTTAAAAAAGAAGATATCATTTCTCCAAGTCTTAATTTGACAAGATTTGAAATGTGTGCAGTGTGTACAATATTGGAAGAGTGTGTGCGTTTGTGCACATTTATCTATATGACAATAGACAAAAATCCCCGAAGGGTCCAAATGTTCTAGCTCAGATCTCAAGGTTGTTTTGTATGTCAACAGTTATATCTGATACCATTATGATTTCACGTTGGGTTTTGCTACACCTGATGTTATAAGAACCATGAATTCAAATTGGGTAGTAATTTTAAACTCAAAGCAAAGAGAACAATCGAATTTCAATGATATATATATATTTTAAAGATTTATTTATTTATGCATACAATATGGGTGTAAGTCAGAGGTGTAGGGGGTGAGAGGATTCACCAGAGACAGAGTGGGGAGCAGAACAGGCATATTGACTGAAGTACACTGCTGAGGGAGCAGTGGGCAAGGCAGGAAAGGTCTGCTGTGCCATGTGGGAAGCTCCCTGGCCAGGGTTGGAACTCGTGCTGCGGTGGCTCTGGATTGCTTCATAGTGCTGCGAATTAAGCCGATGTACCACCAGGGAGGCCCCTGAATATCAACGATATTTTAAATAAAAATTATAATCATCATTAGTTCATCTAGTTTCATGTAATTAATTTTGTTCCATTTAAATCCAGCTTTTCCTAGACTCTGGAAATTCTTACCCAGATAGTTTCATATTTCTAAGGTTATCATTTAGTATCACTTCCCATGTCCTCAATGTGCCATAAGTCTGATTTGTCATCTCTGTTTTATGTATGCAGAGAGGACAAATCTTTTTGCTGTGTTCTAAGCAAATACAAAAGAAACAAAGTTCAGATTTTTTTTTTAAGAATTATTCCTTTATTGTAAGATTTTTATTTTACTTTTGCTTAGAAGAACTGGAGTGTAGGCCAGAGGTGTGTGTGTAAGGGTGTGTGTGTGTGTGTGTGTGTGTGTGTGTGTGTGTGTGTATGTGAGAGAGAGAGAGAGAGAGAGAGAAAGGATTACCAGAGACAAAGGGGAGCATAATGGACAGATCTACTGAAATACACTATGAGGGGAGCAGGGGCGACACAGGAGAGGTCTGCTGCACCAGGTGGGTCAGTTCCCTGGCTGGGGTCAACTCCTGCTGCAGTGGCTGCTGATAGCTTCATAGTGCTGAGACTTAACCCCTTGTGCCACCAGGGAGGTCCAGATTTGCCAGTATTTGTCACAGAGAAATACATCAATCAGTATCTTCGAATAGTATTGAAAACATACTTACCAATAAATATATTTGATTTAAACTTATTTGTATGCTTTCATTAATACATTTTACTTCTTGTTCCTACTGTTATCATGTTAAGTTTTAGAAATATTTTATATCGTAGGGCAGTTCTATGAAATTGAATCTTGTTAAAAGTTTTTACTATGGAGAAGTGTCTCGAAATTTCCATGTACTGACCATGATGTCACCGTGGTTGGAGGGAACCACTTAAGGGACTGGTTGGTGATTCCTGGGAATGGGTGTGTCATGCAAAGTAAATCTTGATTCAGGGCAGCTTCTCCTGATCCTGTGTGATCTGGGCGCCTGCTTTCATCCTCCTACCGCCATTTGACACAAAAGATATATTCAGGAGGGTTTCTTTGGGGTTCCCTTTGATGCCATGTTATCTGGGGAGCAGGCAACATGGAGCAGATGGTGCAGCCCTATAAAGTCTGAGCACTTCACCTTCATCAGCATCCTCTGCAGAGGCAGCAGCTCTGAGTCTGCACCTGGCAGGGAACACTCAGCTCCTGGCATCTGTGGGGAAGGAAGGAGGGAGCTCTCTGGGCAGGTGAGAAGGACTTTCTGAGTGTGCACAGGATCCCTGTGTGTTGGGGGGAGCACAGATGCCAGCTCAGGACCGGTGTGGTTTTAGGGATAGGAGGGTCAGTGAAGTAGCTCATACCCTTAGGTGTTTGTAAAGCTGGACAAGAGTGGGTAATTCCAGAAGGTTCCAGAACACGCAGAGGCCTATCACTTTCCCGTGAGGTTTTCTGACTCAGAAAGGTGAAGAGGTAAGGATGGGAGAAGAGAAAGGAAATTCCAGTCAGTGACCTTGTGCATCCTTTTCCCCTTAGGGAACAAAATGGCCAGAATCTGCTTCCTGCTGTTCCTCTCTGTGGCCAC
>PVIJ01022523.1:0-15981 GCA_004024925.1 Scalopus aquaticus
GTGTAGCCCCGCTAGGCTTCCCATTGCTTCTCATGGACTTTGAGTAATCTTTCTCTCATCCAGCACCTCTTTTGAACATTGTGGCCCCATGAGACAACAGCTATCATTGTGGTCCAAGCCCCCATCAACACCCACAGGATTACTGCAATCATCAACTTCCTCTTGTGTGTCCACAGTCTGTTCTCAGTACAGCAGCCCCAGTTATCCTTTAAAAATGTAAATTCACTGATGTTCCCCATTTCACCCACAGTACAAGTCAGAGGTTCACAATGACCTCCTGCCACATCCGGCATTGTTTTTCTATCCCTCTTTGCTGAAGACCACTCATGTCAACGCTGTTCCAGTTCCCTTGGTCTCTTTACTGTTTCTAGAAAAACCAGGCCTGCTCTCGTACTGGGCCTTTCCACTTGCTTTTCCCTCTGCCTGGAAAGCTTTTCCTATAAGATCTTTGCATGGCTCACCCCCTTTCCTCTTTAAGGAGTCCCTGCTCAGGGTTACTTTCAAAGTGGGCCTCCATGACTTAAAATGACATCCCCACTTCTACCCCTAAGAGTCCCTAACTGCTTTCCTTTCTTTGTTCTTCACAGCACTTACCACTTTCCACCATAGGATTTACTTCTTTGAAAATTGCTTGTTTCTTAGAGCTAGAATGTAAGCTTCCTAAGGACAGGGGTATTGGCTGGGTTTTTTCACTGTCAGTCACCAATGCCTGACAACTGGCAGGAACACACAAAACTGTCTTAAAAGGATAAACTAAAGAAACAAATATGATGCCCCAGCATTATCTCAGTCATTGGTTATATATATATAACCACCTGCAAACAAAGCTCCCTGCCTTAGGAATGTGGGTACTCAGGGTGGGCTGAGGAGACAGACAATAAATTAGAAAAGAGGAGACAGATAGTGAAGGGGAAACAAACAGAGGTTCTTTGTTCAAGAGCTGGAACTTCGAGCACTTTCTGGGGAGACAGCACCTTCAGGGCTGAGAAGCTGGGAGAAGTGGTGTTACGGGGGTATGAGCAGGGAGAGCTGATTTTTAGCTGAGAAGCACTAACGTGGTGGTGGTGGTGGGGTTTGGAATGGAGTGAGTAGTGCTGGGACAGAGACTGACTTTTCACTCATAACTTTGAGGACTTTAGGAATTTTTGTAGCTTTTGCATATATTACCTGTTAATGTAATAAACTAATGTATATCATTTATTTCATAAATTAATAAATAGGATTTATTTCATAAATTAATGTGTGTAATTTATTTCAATGTAATCAGTTACAATGAAAAAGGAAAAGGGAGTCCTCCCTGGTGGTGCAACGGGTTAAGTCGCAGCACTAGGAAGCCATCCAGAGCCACTGCAGCACGAGTTTGATCCCCAGCCAGGGAGATTCCCACATGGCACAGGAGACCTCTCCTGCCTCACCCGCTGCTCCCCTCAGCAGTGTACTTCAGTAGATTTGTCCTGTTCCCCACTCTGTCTCTGGTGAATCCTCTCACCTCCCACACCTCTGGCCTACACCCCAGCTCTTGTATGTAAATAAATAAATCTTTAAAAGAAAGAAAAAGGAAAAGGAAAAAGTGACCAGAAAATCATAATAATGAGTCAGACCAGGAACTTGTGCCTTTATATGCCTGCTTCTATGTTAAGATCAAATCAGATAACTAGCTAAGTACAAATTTGGAAGGTAGGAAAGTTATACAGTTTGTAGGGATTAAATTACTTGTTTGCATTTTTTATTCATCTAGCTAAGTGTTCAAGCAGAAATAGAAGAAAATTTGAGACATTCCTTCAGAAGAAAATTATTGCCAATGATTACCCTGTATCACTGCCAAAAAACATCTGAATCTTTTCTGTTTGGGATGGATAATTAGGATCTTTTCCTTGGTTTCCCTTGCAAAAATCCTGCTTCCCCCCAAACTACTACTAGATCACTTCTTAGAATACTCCCATCACGTAGGAGAACCTGTGAATGAAGCTGCCAGAGGCTAACAGTATTACTCACAGGACATTTGCTATGGAAACTATGTTTGGAAAGTATCAAGTGTCTGAATTTCTTTTCCTGGGCATCCTAGAGTTGACAGTATTTATTTATAACTGGGAAGATTCTAAAATTGTCCACTTATCAGCACAGAAAATAACTTCCATATTACTGCTATAAATTTGTTTCCTTTTTTCTGTTAGCACAAGTAGAAGCTGCATAAGCCATTGAGTTACTGGACCTGTGACATATGACCCAGCAATTCCACTTCTAGGTTTATATTTGAAAAATACAAAAACATTAATTTGAAAGGAAACCTGCGCTCCTATATTTACTACAGCACTATTTATAATAGCCAAGATATGGAAACATACGCTTAAAAACAAGTGAGTAGAACAAGAAGATGTGGTATATGTACACAATGGAATACTATTCAGCAATCAAAAACGATAAACTCATGCCATTCACAGCAACACAGATGGAGCTAGAAGAGATTATGCTTAGTGAAATAAGTCTGAAGGTAAAAGAAAAATATTGGATGGTTCCACTTTTAGGAGGAATATAAGAAACAAAAAAAAGACAAAACTTGCAGGCAAACTATAGATATGAGGGATACAGCGGGTGAGGGGAAGAGAGTGGCCAAAACAGGGGAGGGAAGAGAATAAGGGACTATGGTGATAGTTCACGGGTGATGTGGTGGTGGGAGATTTAGGGGGACTACACCTGAGGGAAGAAATCAAATATTGTACAAAAATAAACAACAAAGAAAGAAAATAAAAAAGTTTAATCAACTAAAAAAAATAAGGATTGTGTTTGGAGTGATTATGTTCGTAAAGCAAAGTTCTCTTGTGTAATATTTTCTTTTTACTTATTATGCTTGCTAGTATTATTTTTGTTGCAGTACAACTTGCATATTACAATTTCTATATTTCAATGGATAAAAATTAGTGTCATTTATAAGATAAATTGCCTTTGGATGGCAGCTTACTTTCCAGGGCTTTGAGGTCTCTAAGACATATCTAGAAAATTTTCTGCTGTGGAAAATGAACACTGCATAAATCAAATGTGGGGCGTAGAGAGGGAGGATCAGTGGCTTTTCTCTTTGCTTAATTGCTGTAACACTGTTCTTCTGGGGGCTGAGGGAGTCTCATGTTTTCTTTGACATCATTAGTCTCCAAAGCTCTTAAGGACAACTTTGATGCTGTACTAATTTTACCATTTTGCTAGTACTGACATGGCTCTTGGGTCCACCACTCATTAGAACTACTAACTTCACTCATATTAACTTTGGTGACAAATTTTACAATGGGGGAGGGCTGCTTTTAAGTATTCAGGTCTACATTCTATTCTAAGGCTGTATATTCGGTATTCATAAACTGTCCAAGACCATAGTGGCTGCCATCTTGCATCGCTGGTCCTTGAAGACTGGCTGAAATTTTCTTTTTAAATTGAGCCTCCAAATTCTGATATAGAGAACACCAAATTATAAAACTATTTGCCCATAATTATTGCCTTAGCTATACTTACTCATAACTACGTGAAATTTCACAAGCTAAAAGCTTTCATGTTTCATTTCATTCACTTGTTTTACTGCTGGTAATCTGAAATTCTTTGGCAAATATATTTTTCAACCGTAACCAATTATCCAAAGGATTTTATTAAGTATCCAATTGCTTAAGATTCATTGCATAGGGCCTCCCTGGTGGCCCAGTAGTTAAGGGCTGCCCTGTGGAGCTGTCGGCAGAGGCGATGTGAGTTCGACACCCGCCCGGGGAGATTCCCACATGGTGCGGCAGAACCTCTCCTGCCTGGCCCACTGCTCCCCTCAGCACTGTATTTCAGTCGATCTGCCTGTTCTGCTCATGGTGAACTTTTTCGCCGCCTCACTCCTCTGGCCTGTACCCCAGCTTGTATGCATAAATAAATAAACCTTTAAAAAAAAAAGATTCATTGCATAGTGACATTTTCTGCCCTCTAGTTGTCTAGAAATTGATGCTCTGTGTGTGTGTAAATGATGCTTCTCAGAAAGGTCTTTTTAAAAATATGTTAACATTAGGGAATAAATTCCTTTAACAACTTTGCATTTTTGCCAACTCTAAGTGAAATGAGTTAAACGTAGATTTTAAGTGTCTGGGATCTAGTGCCACCTAGTGTTATGTTGTTTTCAGTTACTTCAAATCTTGAACACGAAAGAATGGAACTCTTATTTGCTTGCTTCTTCCCTCCCATGCCCTGCCCCAGACACTAATTCAAACAACCAGCTCTCTCAGTGAGGCTTTTGTATCTTTCCTTTTCACCATTGTCACTAAGAAGAGCATTCATGCTCATCCTGTTGGAAGTAAACTTTAGGGCTTGAGTCACCTTAACTATTTAAGCTCTCTCAGGGCCTCCCTGGTGGCGCAGCGGTAAAGCGCTGTGCTGTGGAGTACTGGGCAGCAGAGACTGGAGCTCAACACCTGTCCAGGGAGATTCCCACATGGTATGGCAGACCTCTCCGGCCTCTCCCGCTGCTCCCCACAGCAGTGTATTTCCATCCATCTGCCTGTTCTGCTCCCCACTCTGTCTCTGGTGAACCCTCTCACCGCCCCACACCTCCGGCCTGTACCTCAGCTTGTATGCATAAATAATCTTAAAAAAAAAAAAGCTCTCTGGGCTCGTTTCTCATCTTTTAGATAGGAGTAGTAATAAGTATTTCATAGGGTTGTTGTGATTAAATAATATATTTAAAATACAACAACATTGACTTATGTAAATATTTAATAAATGTTCATTATTAGCATATACCTCGTATCTTGCCTGAGTCCTTAATGGGAATGCAAGTGTTCACTTGGCAGAAGTTGGGTTCCTTATGACAATTTGGACTGGGCTGATTGTTTTGAGAGGTCTATTCTGGAAAAAAGTCCTTTACAAATATTTCTGTCTTGCCCGTGGCTTTTCATTCTTTTAATTGTATTTTAACCAAAAAAATTTTTTTAACTAAATCCATTTTAGCAATATTTTCTTTAATAGATACTGCTTTTGGTGTCATGTCTAAGAACTCTTTGCCTAATGCCAGATCATGAAGATTTTTCTGCTGTTTTCTTCAGAATGTTTTTTAGTTTTGTTTTACTTTTAGGTCTATTATATATGGAGTTAATTTTCGTAGAAAGTGTGAAGTTAGTGTTTCTTACCACCAAAATCATTTGCAAATGTTCACTTGTCAGTATTGATCTGTAATCTGATTGTATGTATTTCATCTTTTGAAATGTCTTTTTACAGGTAGGTGCTGTCAAATACTGACACGAATCCCCCACACATGATTTTGAGTAAATGCGTTGCTAGGAAGTCATTTGTAGTATCATATTGGCTCCCTGTCATGGTATTTGCCCTTTAGCAAGTCATTCACTGCATTACACCATCAGTCGAAAAATAGGTGAAAGCTTTGCAATCCCATTTAAATGAATTTTGAAATATGGAAATTTCTTCTGCACTTGTATTGATGTCTGAAAAACACTGCTGGAACTGTAGTTTGAGGTTGCAAAATACATCTGCTGTGAATTTGTTTGGGTATGGAGATCTTCTTGTTTTAACAGCATGGCAATATATAAAGTATATTCAAAATGTTAGTGGTTGTTAGAATGACTTCAGCACCATGTAAAAGGTGTTTTGACTTATAGTTCTAATTGAATTGACTTCATTTCATATAAAATATCAATTTGGCAGCAAAAGCTAATTCCCAAAGCCACTTAATATTGATACTGATTTTTATATATATATATACATATTTAAGATTTATTTATTTATGCATACAAGCTGGGGTACAGGACGGAGGTGTGGGGCGGCGAGAGGGTTCACCAGAGGCAGAGTGGGGACCAGAACAGGAAGATTGACGGAAACACACTGCTGAAGGGAGCAGTGAGTGAGGCAGGAGAGGTCTGCCGCTTAACCGCTATGCCACCAGGGAGGCCCCTATTTTTTTTTTTTAAATAAATTTGGTATTTAATGCTTCTGTAGCACGTGTTTTTAAAGTTTTTTTTTTTTTAAGATTTATTTATTTACGCATACAAGCTGTGGTACAGGCCAGAAGCGTGGGGCAGCAGGAGGGTTCACCAGAGTCAGAGCAGGGAGCAGAACAGGCAGATGGACGGAAATACACTGCTGAGGGGAGCAGCGGGCGAGGCAGGAGAGGTCTGCTGTGCCACGTGGGAATCTCCCCCGCCTGGGCATCAAACTCTCTCCTGCAGCTTCCGACAGCTCCACAGCACTCCGCTTAGCCACAGCACTCCGCTTAACCCATTGCGCCACCAGGGAGGCCCTAGCTTTTTTTTTTTTTTTTAAAGATTTATTTATGCATACACGCTGGGGTGTAGGCCAGAGGTGTGGGGCAGTGAGAGGGTTTCCAGAGACAGAGTGGAGAGCAGAACAGGCAGATCTAATGAAATACACTGCTGAGGAGGCAGGAATCTCCCTGGCTGGGTATCGAACATGTGCTGCAGTGGCTCTGGCTAGCTTCACAGTGCTGCGCTTAACCCGTTGTGCCACTAGGGAGGACCCCTAGATTCTATTTTTGTCCAGACTTCATGGCACTGATGATGGTTAAGTCCATGAGAACAAATGAAGTACACAGTGACATTACTGGTTCAGTAACACGATTGGTTCATTTATTTTTTTGCTAAGTACTGCTGGTGGGGAATACTAAACAGGTTTTAAGCAACTCATCACTTCACAAACTGTAAATGGGTCTAGCTAAGCCTTTTTTTGTTGCACACATTTTAAACACTCTCACTAGTGGCATATTTTGGAAGATACCACTTCAGTTTGTACTGAACTAATTTTTTCTCAACTTTGAAAGTATTTTTCTTTATAGTAGAGCTACACACACTACACAGAAACCAATTTCTTCAGCCACTTCTTCAGTGATAAACCATCCTGACTGGCTTGGACTGAGGTTTTCAAAACAATGGACGTCCAGTGTTAAAACCAGAAAGGTTCTGGGCAAGCTGGAATGAGCTGGTTATTCTAACACTTCAAACATGACATTGACTTTTTGAATAATCAACTAAGCAGTGTTAATAATACCTGTTAACTCATTAAGGACTAAGAAAAAACCCCACAAAATCATTTGCCTTGTTATAAAATCAATTACTGATCTTGCTTCCTTAAACTGTTCAAGCAACTATTCCTGCTGAAAGGCTAGTAAGTCTTAACTAAGTTTATCTGGACACATTTCTTTAGCTGTTGCAATCAAACACAATTCAACTACATCACCATTGGTAAATGGTTTTCTTTCTTTGACTAACAAGTCATTTGGAAACTAGTCACAGCCTCCTTTTTTTTTTTTTTGCTAAGGAATCACATAGTGAGAAATTCCATTTAAAATATTCTAATTCTTCTGGTTGTTGCTTTCCTGTGAGGATCACTGTGATGAGCACTTAGTCTGGTAGTGTCAGCATGTACTATATTCTTTTACACAGCTGGAGTGTCACTTTAATATAAACAAAATATTCTGACATAGTTTGATAAAAAAAAATTCCACACTCCGTGAACTAAAGCATGACATTCAAAATTCACTCTTTGTTTTGGACGTCACTGGTGTGCGCTGGCAACAAATGGCACCATGACAGATGTGGCACTCAAAATAGTTGAAATTGTATTACTGCAATTTGCAATGCACTCTGCAGCAGTACGAAGTAATGAGGTTGGAAACAAGGTTTCTGTCACAACTAAGCTCTTGCTGCAAAAAAGCAACCATGGACAATATGCAAATACATTGACTCCAATAAACTTTTATTTATTTTAATTCAACCATTAAAAAAATGTAAAAACTGGGCCTCCCCGGTGGCGCAGCGGTTGGGCGCTGCGCTGTGGAGCAGTCGGCAGCGGCGACGCGAGTTCGGCGCCCGGCCGGGGAGAGTCCCACATGGTGCGGCAGACCTCTCCTGCCTCACCCGCTGCTCCCCTCAGCAGTGTATTTCTGATCTGCCTGTTCTGCTCCCCGCTCTGTCTCTGGTGGGCCCTCTCGCCGCCCCACGCCTCTGGCCTGTACCCCAGCTTGTATGTATAAATAAATAAAAAAAAAATGTAAAAACTAACCCAGACAGGTCAGATTTGGCTCCTGGGATAGTTGGCCATCCTGTAACCAGTCTTGGGTCACGTAATTACTTCTGCTTAAACTGTAAATTAAAAAATACAGGTATAGGAACACTTCTCGGTTAAAGATAGCAGCAGTTAACAGTCATTGCATGGGGGGACAGCTGCCCTATGCTGAAATTTTATCAGTGTTTGAACAAGAGATAGCCTTTGCTGTGTTACAGACTTTGGAATTTCTATTAACAGTCTATCCTAATTTTTCACATTTTTTTCATCAGTCAGCCAGTTACAACTTCTGGATGTAATGATCAGTTGCCTTGCCTTGGATATGCCAAATTGTATGCCAGTAATGCTAGCAATAGGAGAAAAATCTCATTTTGCAATTGGCAAGTGCTTATTCACCTGCCATCTCAATTTGTGGCAAATAGAGTTTGTGAAATGTGTTGGCTCCAGCTGAATTTCATGGATTAATTCCTCTAAGCAATTGTCATTATGAAGGTTTATTTCCTGTATAGCTTCGGTTCTCTTTGATAATGTTGCCCTTTGACATCTGCAGGGGATTAGGCCTGGGACCAAATGGATACCAAAATCTTCTGATGCTCAAGTCTCTTAATAAAGTGGTGTGGCATTTGCATATAGCCTACACACACCCTCCCAAATACTTTTTTAGATCTATTTATGCATACAAGCTGGGGTGCAGGCCAGAGGTGTGGGGCAGTGAGAGGGTTTCCAGACACAGAGTGGGGAGCAGAACAGGCAGGAGAGGTCTGCTGCGCCATGGGGGAAATCCCCCCCACCTGAGCACTTGCAGCTTGTTAACGCTTAACCCGTTGTGCCACCAGGGAGGCCCCCACCTCCCATATACTTTAGATCATCTCAAGATTACTGTATCTAGTACAATGGTAAATGCTACATAAATAGTTCTTACTCTCTATTGTTTAGGTAGTAAGAAAAATTTTGTATTCCTTCAATATAGATCCAACCATTACAGGCCTAACTACACAGTACATATTTTTGGTTGGTTGCATCTGTGGAAGCAGAATATCAACATTCTTATACCTTCACATTAGTATTTTTATCTTATTAAAAAATGTATTTTTAGGTAGCTGTGGGCATACTGACTGTACAACCTTTAATTGTTGTTCACCTTGTTCACCCTCTGTTCACCTTGTTTGCTCCATTACTAACATTTCATTTTATTGGCTGAAGTGATTCCAGCTTAGAAAATCTGAAAGTCAAACATGTACTACCTTGAATTCTCTTAAAAAATCTGCTTCACAGAAAAATTCTTCGTATCATGTTAACTTCAACTCTATTCCTTATAAAATATCCATGGCCATAATATGCTAGAAACGTAATCACCGCCTCACAGCACCAGGGTCCATTAAGATATCTACACAGTAACGATGGCACTATGCCAAAGTGGGGTGGGTGGGTGGATGGTAGACTGGGGAAGGGAATATTCAGCTCATTTTGCTATACATACACACATGCATTTGAGTTCACATGCCCCTCAAGGAGATAAAACAGGACTGTATTGATAAATTTACCTGAAGCTTTTGCAGATGGGGAACCCAAAGGGACAACCACATCCATAAAGTTCAGAAATGATTTGAGAGGCAGTACTGTTATTCATTCAACACACACATTGAATATATTCGTTATTAGGTAATTTTAGAGGGAAAATGTACTCTACATATACACTTAAATTCCATTTTGTGTCATAACATGTAGCCCAGTACAGGTTATATTAAAAACACTTAACAGATACTGGATGAAAAGGTATTTGGTGGCAGTAAGTGTTTTTAATGAATCTAAATTAGCAAGTACAAAAGCATATTTTGAGGTTGAAAAGTCAACAGTTGAGAAGGCAAAATCCCATCTTACAAGGTACCTAAGTCCCACTTGCATACAAGTAACTTGTGTGGATGTTTATTTACTAGTCACTGAAATACAATTCCACGTCAATGGAATAATTACTGATACAAAATGGTAGCTATTAATCCATAGCAGCCTAACATAAAAGAATTTAATATTGGTAAAAAAGGGTCACACACACATTTAAAAGTCTGTATTGGTATTTGTACTGCCTTCTCTCTCTCCCTTTAACTTCATTTCAACCACCTGATTGATGTTCAAGTCTAACCCTCCCCGTGTTAAATGTGCACAGCCTAACACAGAGAACCATGTGTTTGTTGGTCAAGCAAGGTTTTATTTAACAAAGGCTGTATTTAGTGCTTAAACCCACAATTAACGGTGACCCTTCTTTCCAGGTGGAATAACTAAAGATAGCTATGATATGTGCAAAGAAAACCAGGAGGTACCAGGATGAAGAGGCAGCTTGAGCATGGCTACTGCAAGCTGTTTTGCACCCTGTATTTCAGCAAGGGCAGGGAAGCCAAAATTACCAACAACAGTCCTTACTGACCTGAACCAATACATCAAAGTTTTAGTCCACTGTATTTAGTTAAATACAGAGAATCACAATTAAACCATGTTTTCAGAAGAAATATCATACATAATACATCAGAATCACTGATTGGCTTTTCTTCGTTTTTTTCTCCTAGAATGTGTCGGTGTGCGAGTCTCTTGTGTTTCTTCTTTCACAGCACCTATGGGTTGCTTGAAAACTATTTCATCATCTTTATCATCATCATTCATTTTAGCCACTTCAGATTTCCGTTTCTCCAAAAAGGTTGGAGTACAAACTGGTGTAGGGCCCTGTGTTCAACAAGTGAAAGATTACAAGGTTATTAGGAATGACTTTACACTACCGCCTCCCAAATCACCTCCCTTCTTTTTACACAAGCTGGACCGTGTTATTCCAGGTTTCCATCTTTCAGTGATACAATTATATACAATGATGACCTTAGGTGTTCATCAAACTTAACATGAAGATTCACAATTAATCAGAATATAGTATGGTCTATTACATGGCATTAGGTAGAAAACGCGAATCTTACATATATAAAAATACTAGCCTTATTTCTTCCTAACTCCGACACTTTGCTGAAAAGGCAAAAACTTCAAAAGGGGCACGATAATTTTGCTAAACTTACTACATCTGCTAAATCACCAGCAAGGGTTTAGAAAAAATCACCAGATTAAATCTGAAATTTTAACAAAGTAACAACAGCAGAAACAACTTTTATTTTTTCAAATTATAATACCACTTCAAGAATGCTGAGCAAAATTTTACCTGGCTATCCACAGTCTTCTCAGGAGTGTTGGGAGTGTCCAAAACCTCGTCAGTCTTCTTAGGTAAAATCTTCAATAAATGTTAAGAGATGTCATCAATCTGTTATTTATCAGCTGTAATAGCCTTGAATATATTTTCCCCTTTACCTTTCCCTAGCATTTGGCATGCGATGCAAGTAAAAATTTTACCTGGTTCTTTGTAGTTCTCCTCTTACGACGGCGAGGCTTTGAATCATTTTCTCCCTTTACATGTAAAATCTTAAATAAACACAAAGAAGTCACTAACTGGCAGTCACAAATGATTTATTTTTAAACTATTACACCCTATGCACACTATCAGCAAATCTTCCTAAATGACAGATTATTTAAATTTAAAAAGCAAAATCCACAAATGCAGGGACTTACGTTAATTAAAGGCAGATCTAGAAAAGGGGGCTAATTGAGAATGGGCAGAAGCTACAGAGGTCAAAGTGAAAGTCAAAACCCAGAGCAGGCCAGAGTCTTGAATCAGTAGAGTAGAACTAGGAAGAATGTGAAAAGGCAGGCCCTGGAAAAGGCTTGTCTTGGTTAAGTTTAGGATTGTGGATGAAGCAGGTCTCCTTTCCCCGAAAGTAATAAGCAGGGGTCAGGAAAAGCAGTTTTTTGCATGCCTATTTTTAAAAGAACAGGATTTGGAATTGGGGAAAGAAGTAAAACACAGGAACTAAGGAGGCTAACTAGTCTTCTGGAAGTGGTTTCTGCGTAAGATTAAAAGGCCCAGTATGTGTGGGGATAGCTGTCATCTCTGATCAACTAATTAACTTTTTGAAAATAATCTGACAAGGTCTATAGAAGACCTAAGACACCTCAAGATTTAGTGAAGAAAGAAATAGAAAAGATTTTCACCTCAACCAGCTACACGCTAATGACCAGCTTTCTTGTTTTATAGTAAGACACACAGTTTTCCTCCCATGCAAGAGGTAAAAAACATCAAGGTCTCCTTATTCAACAAGCAAGGAAATAAAAACTGCATTAAAAATTCATGCTAATTCATTTCCTGTAAGGAGACTTGCTTTATTTCAACCTCGCTGATGTAATTCACAAAACTAATACTGGCCAGTTTTGATGTACACTAATTACACTTAATTATATTTAATGATAATATTTAATTATTTTAAAAAACATGAAATAATAAGTAGAATGGAATAAAAATGTGTACAGCCTTGACATTTATTGATAGCATGTAGTAAAATGACCATCATGATTCTGGAATGACACCTTGAATAGTAATCTACGAACACTATGACTTTTGGTTAAATCATGGTTAACGACAATAATTTTTAAAAAAAAATCACAAAAATTTTGCTAATCAGCTAATCCCTTAATCCCAGGAGTTTTCTTTCTGTGGAAGTAATAGGATCTGCTCTGACAAACTCAGAGGAAGAGCCAACAATTCAGTGTTTCAAAATTTAGTCAAATCTAGTATGTGACAAACACTAGGTTGGATACTTTATATATAGTTGGGTTGTCAGAAAAGCTGTGACACATTTTTTTTTGAAAAACAGAAAAATACATGTCATGACTTTCCTGACAACCCAATAAAATACAGATGTTGCAAGTAATGAGGTACAAAGCCCACCACCAAGAAAACATTTCATGAAGGAATAATTACCAATGAAGGAAAATCATAATCAATTCCTTTTTTAGCTAATCTCTTCCTGAGTAACTGTTCTTTCTTTTTAAATCGCTCCTCCATCCGTAGCTTTTGAAGAAGTGTCCGATTCTGGTTATATCGTTTCACTGCTGGAAATGACGGGGGTCTAAATGGCGTTTGCCAGTCTTTAAAGAGCTCTCCGTGTACTTGGTCAGGAGGTATAAAGTGACCTATATTTAAAAAAAAAAACAGTTTCAACCAGGTGGGAAGGAGATTTTAATGTTAACTTTAGAATTTCCCAGTGTCATTTCCCACATCATAATCAAGATATGTCTTCCATTTACATCATGACACCTGAAAGAATAAAGCTGGCCTCCAAAGGAAAATTACAATCAAGAATTGGTTAATACCTACTGTGTGCCAAAATATATTCCAGGAGCAGGCGGTAAGTGAACAAAGTAAGCGTAGAGGACAGTCTTAGTGGCATCAAGTCTGGGGGTGGGGTGGGGGGTCCTACAGCTCAACAGACCCCTACTTATATTGCGTGACCTGCTAGAGCAGAAAGACCACCTTCCAGCTTATGTCCTTGAGGCCCCACTCTAAGGAAGCTTACTGCTTATCTGCATCTCTATGCCTTAGGGCCTTTTCTGATTAGGGAAACATATCTGGCTCATATTCAAGGGCAAAAATCCTAGATTCAACCTTTAAGCTATGATGGACTGAGATTTGGTAGATAAATGCCCTAGGTCTTTTTGCCAAGTAGTTGGTTTATTTCTGTCTCCCAGTATTACCTAGTAGCAAGGAAACCAGTTGTGTAAGCAGTAACTTGCTTGCCAACACACCCTTTACTGACTTCCATCCCCTCCCTGTCTTACTTCTCCACTCCTGTAAGTATTTCCTGGGATTACCTCCAAAATAAACTACTTCCACTAAAACTAAATGGAATTTGAAAATGATGTTGCTAATCTCACTCATCAGAGCTCAGAACTCTTTGTGCTAATCTTTCAGAAATCAGATACAGCACAGCATAGGTAGTAGAGGGCTGGTCCTTGACCAGGCACACTTCACCTACTCCTCCTGGCCAAGACCCCAGTGAAGCTACTGGGGATTCTCTCTCACAGCAACAGGAACTAGAGATCTCCTTGGGCAACGCATCAGCTGCTTGAGCAGATGCGTATGACGCAGGCACTCAAGATGGTCACATTTATCACGGACAGAGGCAGGCCTGATATTTAACTATCTGTGGAGGCCCCTGCATTCCTGTTAGGGATGCCTGGGTATACAAAGTTGGCAGCTCTGTTTTCTGCAGAATGAACTCTTAACAGTACTCTCTCCTCTATTTCTGCTCCCTTATCTCCTGCCAGTCTCAGTTCCTTCATTGACAAATGCCATTAGTCACCTTTAGTTATGCAGCTGCTATGCCCCTCAAGCAGCAACGGTCTCAACCTTCACTCCTGTTCCCTTTAGCTGGCTCACTGTTTAACTAACCTTCAGGTTTCTCTTTAAAAGATACATCCTCAGGGAAGCCTTTGGCATACCATTAGGGATGGCTTAACTGGTCTTCCCTATGTACTCCTAAAGTAACTTGTCCCAATTCCATCTCAGCACAAAAACTGTTCTCTCTGGAAGATTCAAAAGTTCCAGTTAGACTCTGGAAAATGCACTTAAACCCTTGTACCACCCCTTAAGAGAATCATCCATGAGATGAAATGCGGTGTCCAAGTAACTAATTAATCAGTCCTTCATACCCTGGCCACCCATCAGCAGTAGGCATCTTGTAATCCTATAAGAAAGAGTAGTACGTACACTTTAAGAGTCTTTCACCAAAAAGGTAGTTGTTCATTGTTTGTGCAACTATCTTGGCAACATCTTCAGATTCAAATTCCACAAAGGCATAGCCTTTGCTATTTCCAGTCTGCAATGGAAAATCCACCAAAAAAAAAAAAAAGAAGAATTAAATTCTACTGTGCCACTAAACTCCTAATGTTAGTCCCAATGTTGAATAACACTATGATACATTTAATTCCACCTTCAATTCACAGTATGGGGAATTGTTATAGGAAAAGAAAAGATCCAAAATAGTCTACACATGCCACTGAGTTTGAAGTATTCTTGGTGTTTGAATTACACGATAAATACCTTACATAGTTAGAATTTATTTACTTGCAACATCCTATCATATAAAGGCAATCTGACAGGGCCCCAAATTTCTTTGTTCATTACTTACCTGACTGGTAACCGTTTTATTCATTTATAAATAACACCTATGAGATAATAATTCTTCACAAAGAATGCAGGCAATATAACTCCCATTTTATATTTAAGAGCTGAAAAGACAGTAACTCCTCAGTGTCTTCAAGCAATCAATAATATTGCAGGGGACTCCCTGGTGGCGCAGCGGTTGAGCGCTGCGCTGTGGAGCTGTTAGCAGCGCTTGATGCGAGTTCAACGCCCAGCGGGGGAGATTCCCACATGGTGCGGCAGACCTCTCCTGCCTCGCCCGCTGCTCCCCTCACAGCAGTGTATTTCTGATCTGCCTGTTCTGCTCCCCACTCTGTCTCTGGTGAACCCTATCACCGCCCCACGCCTCTGGCCTGTACCCCAGCTTGTATGTACAAATAAATAAATCTTTAAAAAAAATAAAAATAAAAAAAATAATATTGCAGTCATTTTCTTTTTTTTTTATAAATATATATTTTTATTGTTATTTATGTCTTTTACATTTTGTATTCCCCTTGGGTAGCCCACCACCAATTCACCCGTGATCCATCTTCATGGTCCCTTGTGTTCTTTTCTATTCCATTTTGTGCCCTTTTCCTTCCCTCCCTCTGCCTCACCCCTCCCCCCCACTGATTGTCTCTCTCCCAACCGGCCTCCCTATAGTCCTGTTATAAGTGAAACCATTCGATAGTTTTCTCTTTCTTTCTGGCTTATTTCACTGAGTATGATTCCCTCTAATTCCATCCATGTCGCTGCAAATTGCATGTGTTTATCTTCTTTCCATGCTGAATAGTATTCCATTGTGTATATGTACCACATCTTCTGGATCCAATCATCTATTTTTGGACATCTGGGTTGCTTCCATACCTTTGCTATTGTGAACAGTGCCG